>VWPU01002915.1:295-27491 GCA_013398955.1 Callaeas wilsoni
GGGAGGGGGAGGAGGGGGTGCTCCGAGCGTTGGCGCTGAGGTTCTTCTGCAAGCCATGGTCAAGAGTATAACACAACAAACCACTTCCCTGTAATTCATGAAGTGCATGGGGGGATGCAGGATTCACCTGCAGCCCGTGAGAAAAAGGATTCTCACGCTGGAGCGTGCGGATGCTGAGAAGCTGTGATCTGGTGAAAGGCTTGGACAGAGAGAGAGAACCCTTGCTTTCAGAGATAGAGGAAAAAGAGCCTTGCTTTTATAGTAGAACAGCTCACCCTTAAAAGACTATACCCCATAAATTTTTTGGCCCACAAGGAAAAAAGCAGTTGTGGGAAGACTGCTTTGCTCGTGGGAGGGTCTCATGTTGCAGCAGGGGTTTTTTTGGCAGGAACTGCTCTCGTGAAGTTTAGAACCACGTTGGAAAAATTCATGAAGAACTGTCTCCTGTGGCATGGCATAGCAAAAAAAACTGCTCTCCCTAAATGAACTGAAGGAAGACTTACTGTTTAAAGGTGACAAACTGACTAAAAACCCCATGTTTTGTCTCCCTGTGCTGTCGGTGAGAAAGAAAGAAGGGCTGGGGAAGGGAAAAGGTGTTCTAAAGGTTTATATTAGTTCTCATTATTCTATTTTTTTTTTAATTCTGTTAATAAATTTTCCTTTATACCTTTTAAAGTTTTGAGCCTGTTTTGCCCTTAAAGTGTTTTCTCCTAATCCCTACCTCACCCCATGAACGTTTTAATTCTTTCCCCTCCTCCGCTCAACTACAGCAGAAGAAAATGAGTAAATCGTTTTCCATGAGTGCACTGGCGTTTGGCCAGCATCCAACCCATGACAGCCTGTCTAACCAGCACTGCAGATCTGAGGAACTCCATTCTTGTCTTCCAGACCTGGTGGCTTATTTCCTCCTGCATGAGGACGGGCACCAACAAACTGCAATTTACTGACATTTACTGCATCTGAATTTTCTCTAGCTCAGGTCACTTAAGCAACTGCCCAAAACTCAGAGCAGGAAGACCATCAATGGTATCTATAAAGGTCAACTTAGGGGCTTATACCCCAGACTGGAGAGAACCTGGTATGGAGTTAAGAGAATCACAGGATGGTCTGGGTTGGAAGGGACTTGAGAGATCATTCAGTTCCACCCCTGCCATGGGCAGGGACACTTTCCACTATCCCAGGTCCTCCAAACCATGTCCATCCTGGCCTTGGACACTTCCAGGGATCCAGGGAGCAACCACAGCTGCTCTGGGAGACCTGTTCCATGGCCTCGCCATCCTCATACCTGATCTACACCAATCCTCTTCTGGCTTAAAACTGTTACCCCTTGTCCTGTTGCAACAGGCTCTGCTAAAATGTTCGACCTCATCTTCCTTACAGGCAACCTTTAGGCACTGGCAGGGGCTCTGAGCTCTCCCTGGAGCCTTCTCTTGTGCAGGGGAACACCCCCAGCGCTCCCAGCCTGGCTCCAGAGCAGAGGGGCTCCAGCCCTGGGAGCATCTTCATCCTCCAGATTCAGCATAATCAATCCTAGACGAATCTCTTCCCCTGCCCTCTATCTGTTTAAACAACTACAGCTACTGGCATATCCCTAAACTGCCTGATGTGCTTCCCTCCACGGTTCCACCTGCCTGAAAATGAACATGGCCCAACTGTGAAACAGAGCCCTTCATCCTCACCCGTGTGTTGAGTTCCTGTGGGTGATCCAGATGCCCTGTGCAGTTCTTCGCCTCTTGCTGGCAGCAGCTGTGGGGGACACTGTTGTTCCCAGTGGAATTAAACCACTGGGTGGTCGTCCAGTCACTGTAGTTCTTAACCCCGCAGCAGTGAAGCTACCAAACACAGGACAGTTACACAGCAGTTATACATATGTATTACTAGTTACTTTATATATATATATATATTATATATGTTCATATACATGACTGCTCATGTTGAGTTAAACATCTCTTAGGCAAAGTGGGCCAGAGCTGCCACTAGTTTGCAGCAGATTTACAAGCAGCAGTGCTTCACGAAAACAACCGCAGATGTAATAAATCAATCTCCTTCACACATTATTACATCCTTCTTAGTTTACTCTTTGTGAAAGCTCCCACAGGAAGGTGACAAGTTGCAGGGTAGAGTCTTCCATCATCTCACTATTTTATGGCGCAGTGTTCTCAGCAGCAGTTATCCGTACGTACTTATTTGCTCTGATGCAAATGTCACTCGTGTCAACCACATCCCTCACTACCTGAGCTTCCCACCCGGAGCCTGAACACACTGGCTCTGCAAAGTGGGGAGCACCCTCAGCTGCCTTGGAGAATCGGATGCTAAACACAGAGACAAGGTCCAGGATACTGCCCCACTCATCCTCTCCCCTCCTTTCCCAGCTTGAATTCCTTGTTTAAGACCCAACTGTTCTTTTCCAAACAATGCTTAAATATTTTCTTACCTGTTCTTGCAAGTAATCCACAACTATAGACTCTGAGTTTTTCCCATCATACTTCTCAAAGACTGAGCGCATTGTACCTTGCACATCAGTTTTTACCTGTTTAGAGAGAGAAAAACAATGCAGATGGTTTTAATGTGAGAGCTGAAAATTTTATCTGGTGGAAACTGCAAAAGATCTGTATCCCAAATAAGTCAGGGGGGAAAATAATTGCTGTTGACCACCGCAACAAATAATAAATAAGAAAAATCAAGCAATGTTTGAGACAAAATTCAGGTGGCACTTAACCAGAATCACATTCCTGGTAGAAGCTTGCCTCCCCTGATGGAAAACCCCTCCTCTGAGAGCATCAACAACTGTTTAATCCAACTCAGAGACTGTTGTGATGCCTGCCAGGTACTTTATATATTCACTGTGTTCCCAACAAAGACATTCCCATTCCCATTTGCTCCGCAGGTTGCAGGATGGGGGATGAAGTAAAAAAACCCCAAACAAACAGATAAACTGGAATGATCAAACAATGTGAGATCAGTTCTTTACACTTTTATGTTGGGACAGAGATGCTAATTCTTTGTTTACCTTTTCCCTGTAAACAAATCCCAGGACAAAAGCGGACACTTCTGCAATGAAGATAATCAGGATAATGGCCAAGAACTGAAAATAAAAAAGAGAGATGGTAAGAGAGAATCCCACAGCATTTGAATTCAACTGCACAATACACGTCGCATTAATTTACAGCAGTAAGCGATCGTTACCTCTTATTGCCTCTCCAATCAATATAATTCCCAGAAAATAATTGAGAATAGAAGAATCTGTGGCTGCCTCATCCCTGGAATTGTCCAAGGCCAGGTTGGACAGGGTTTGGAGCAACCTGGTGTAGTGGAAGCTGTCCCTGCCCATGTAAAAGGGGTTGGAACTGGATGAGCTTTAAGGTCCTTTCCAGCCCAAACCTTTTGGGGATTAGTGTGCGTGGCTGGGACGATGACTGTGGCTCCAAAGGCTCTGTGCCTGATCCTGAGCACTGCCATGACATGACCTGTGTGAAGAGCCTCTGGAACACTTCACGAGATGGATCTCAAAAGTGAGAGTGCACAGATAAACCAGCAGCTGAGTTAGGCTGGTTTACTCAACGTTGTGAGCTTGTTGAGCTCACATCGCCTTCAGGGCATGACCTGGGGCGTGAAGTTACTCTAAGTGAACCTGTCTGGATTTTTAAAAGTAGTTCTGTCTTTTAAAAGTAGTAGAGAAGTCAAGGCCTGCTTTCAGCACTCAGAGGACTAAAGTCAGCAGAAAAACAGATAATACATCTGGTTTCCTTGCTTAGAAACTTGTATTTCCTCCTGTTCCTTCACAGCCTCACTCCTCAGAACTTGCTGCTTCCCACACTTGTCTTCATCGAGCCAGCTGAGGCAGAGCACGAGACTTTCCATGGCAGGAGCTGTTTGTCTGTACAAGGCAGTGCCACTGATAACCCAGCCTGGGCCTCACTCGCCGCGCATCCAGGACCACAGCGGCACAAACGAGCAGTGCTTCAGCGGCGTGTATCACAACCTCCTCTAACTTTCTGCTCCACAGAGCTCCAGCCTAGCACCCGCCCCGCCAGCGTGAGGCAGGCGACGCACACAGCCGTGCCACTCACCAGCCCCAGGCCGACCCGAGACTCGCGGAACGTGGCGCAGCAGCCGATCAGCCCGATGACGAACATCACCACGGCCACGCAAATAATGATCACAGCTGGCAGCAGGGCGTACTTGTCCTGCAGAAAGTTGTCGTAGCTCTTGTAGGTGTTGATGACGTACGCCCCAACATAGCTGAGGCCTGCAGCTGCCGCCTGAAATGCAATAAGGAAAGTGATCAGCAGTTATTTATTAAGCCTCTGGCCTGGAAACTAATCATGGTTTGTTTTCTAATAGCGATTTTAGAAATAATGGCTACAGTGTGCAAAGAGCTAGAAGTAAAAAATGCTGCATCTGAAACTATTGCCTAATCTAGCTACGTGTTCAAACTTGATCACAGAGAAGACAAAATTCACTGTATCACCCTCTGCTAATAAAGTACCACTGTAAAGGTACCACTGAAAGGTTGGAGTCTGTAGACCTGCATCAGTGCCTCTGCAGGATGCCAGGCTCCCACTGCCTGCCGAGGGTCACCCACATCCCACCCAAGGCTGCACTGGCAGCAATCACATCACCACAGTGACTTGTTGGTTTGGGGCTTTTTTGTTTTTTAGTTTTTTGAGAAAAACTCATCTTTGCACTCTCACAACAGCATTAACCACTAAGGCAGGCAAAAATGTACCTAGTCTCAGCAAAACAGAGTCCCTTTTTCTGGAGGAAACAGATTTCTGCAACCTCTAAAATATTTAATCTCTCTCCCAGAAGGATGTTTTGCTGATTGAGGCCAGCATAGAGTGCACAAGTGACAGCTGCCCTGGAGACCAAAGACTTTTACCCACTGGATGGGGTACGGCCCTGGAAACAACACTGAAATACTCACTCAGCCATGCCCTGCCAAACCTCACCGATGGCGAGTAAAAAATCCTCTCTCAAGAATCAGGATGGCCCATCCACCCTCTGTAATGCTGCAGCACACGGGAAATGAAGCACCCTCGGAATTCACATTCTGGAAACTTGAGGGAAACCAGCTGGTTTGTTTTCAACAGGTCACAGCAGGATTTCATCATACAGCCTAGGAGCAGTTTGTTACTTCCCCAGCACTGTACGTTTTAATTAAATCAAACACTCCTCATGCTGGAGCTAGGACTTGCTAATTCCTTTACCTTGTTTGGCTCTTTCTCCTCCAGCCAGGTCTGCTGCCTGCCCTTCAATTACCTCCAAGTGCAGGCACATCCTTTGTTTCAGACAGCTCCCACCCCATAATCTCGCATTCCTGGATGCTGTCTGCCCCAGAATTACTGGGGTCAGATGCACCAGGTGATGAAGCCAGACATTTAGCACATGCCATGCAAGATCCTGCTGTGCTGGGGCTCAGATACAGCAGGTCCTCTACAAAGTGGGATATCTGGAAAAGGAATAGGATCACCAACTCTCAAGTGGTTGTTTTTCTTCTCCACATGCACTGGGTTTCAGATAGTGCTAATGATTAAAGCGGTTCCTAAAGCTTCCTTTCATTTTTCCTCTCATTGAAGAAAATCTGTCCTATTTCCCTGTCTGCAGGAGTAGGGCGACTGCAGCTTTTTCCTGCCACCCCTTTTTAGGGATGCAGGGAAAGGATGAGACCACTTTATCTCAAAGGGCACCACTGCCTTCTCACTTCACCAGAGGAGTGATGTGTTGAGGAGGAGCAACCTCACCTTCTCCTCCAAAATATGTTCCTGAACTGAAGGTGGGACAGGAAAAGTCCTTGGAATGGCAGCAGCACTACAGATGGAGGTGGGGACACATCACCTCCATCCTCCTTTGCCTTCAGTTGCCCGAAAAGAGTGAAGGTGCGTGACTCAAAAAGTGTATCTTTGTATTTCTGGCCTGGAAGGCTGGATGCACGTGTCTGTCCACCTGTTCTGTGTTCTGAAACAGCATCATCTGGGCAGGGACAGCCACAGAGAGACAAGCAAAGTTGTCCCACGGCCTCACCACCACCACAGGGAACAATTCCTTCCCAATATCCCGCCTCATCCTGCCCTCTTGCACTGGGAAGCCATTCCCTGTGTCCTGTCACTCCAGTGCCTTGTCCAAAGTCCCTCTCCACCACGGTGGAGAAACATTCTTCATTTTTCACCTGTACCTAATTTTCCATCTGTTTCCAGCGTGCTCAACACACAGTGCAAAGGAAGCAGCACAGGAAATGCTAAAGACCACCCAGCTGTGGGGAACTAAGAGAAACCTTGCTGCAAGTAAAAGGCTGACACAAATAAAGAAAAAAATAAATAAATTATGAAGCCAATTCACAGAAGGCCCCTAAAGCCGGGACAAGCAAAGCTCCACGACTGCAAGACAAAACAAGAAGGCCCAGTGTTAAGTTCAAGGACATCAAATATAAAGCACTTTCACAGTGGGTTTTATTGCAATGCTCAGGATTGCCTCGTTTCTGGTCAGAGACAAAACACAACCAGCAAGAAGTCTATTAAAATTTCCAAACTTCTGCTTCCAAGCAGAAAAAGGAAGTGTAACAAGGCAAAAACAGAAAATAGATCTTTTTGGGAAAAGATCTGGCTTAAAGGAAGATGACACTTTTCCCCACAGATGCTGCCACAACTTCACCCATCGTTTTCAATTCAGTGGGAAGAACCCTGAAATCTGAAGAGCAGGGTCACTCAGGAACAGAAGGCATCACAGCTAATGATCTCTTCCTTGATTTTTGCACGTGAGTCCCAGACACAAGTTTTGAAAGCAAAGATGAAAAATATTTCAGAACTTAAATCAGAACTCATCCCTTAAGCCATTCCAGTGATGCCTTATCTGGCTACCTAAACACAGAGGCCAGACAAAACTAAGGGAATAAAAAGCGGTTATATTTATTGAAGGGCCTTCAGGTACATTCGGGGCAGACAAAGCCCTCCCACCAGGGCTACACCCAAAAATGGATCACGGGTCATGGGTTTTCATACTTTTATAAATTTGGTCTATTTGCATATGGGGGTTAATCTTCCAATTACAGCTCCAGGTAATGAAGTCATTTACCCCAAGTTTGCTCCCCCCCAACTTACTTTGTTTAGATTTCTCCAGGCCTGAGACAGTCCGGTGTCCTTGATTCCCAGGCCTGGAGAGGAATTGTTGCGTCTGACCAAAATGGGAAAGCAGCAGCTGACACTCTGCATGGAGTTTAGAGTTCTACACTAGAGAATTACAGGATTACAAATACATGAAAAACATAAAAGCTGAAATCCTAAGGCATCACCTGAATTTAAGGCAAATTCAAAATCCAGTAGAGTGATTTTTTCACCCCAGCATTACAAAAGCTACAGCCCATTTCTAGCTCTAAGATGATGATGTACCAAGATGTACTTCTCTAGAAGTACAGCAAGTTCTTGGCATTGCAAAAGATGGATCTCAAAGTACATCTGATTATGTCCAATTAGGTTTCTGTTGGATCTCAAGAGAAAAAACCATCTTACAAACACACAGGCCAGTTTGAGCAATTACTTTCGAGGACGAATAGATCAAATACCTCCTTTTTCACAATTAGCCATCCACCTTCTCAAGCCCACCTCAAATAATACACAAGGATGCTAGGATTATGCCAAGAAATTCACACTACAAATGGTCATTGTTCTTCACACTTTCTGTTGGTCTCCTGCTGGGCAGCTTACTTGCAGCCGGGTCCAGTGCCCAGCAGGCTCACGCAACGCAGGGCACAAACCCCGGCACGGGCATCCGGAGAGTGACTCAAGGCGGATACGGGAGAACCACCTCCCCTGGGCCGCCAGCAGCCAGCACGACACCCACACCTGACCCTGTCCTGCCCAGGCAGCCCCAGCTGACTCACCAGGGCTCCAGAAAACTGCTGGTGTTTCTTTACAATGCTGATGACTTCCTTTAGACAAGATGATGATATCAGGCGAAAGGAAATTTTGCAAGAAAACCCCTTTTCACAGCTGAGCAACAGAGCTGCAGCCACCTCTGCTGCCTCACCCACCATGGCTTGCAGCCTTCAAGGACCTAAGGCCAGAATCGCTCAATTTTTCATATTCCACGCCCTTGACAGAAAGCAGGAACTACTTGAGCGTGAAAAGCGAAGCCCTTGGGGCCGAGTGAGAAGAAAGCCAAGCTGTGACAGGCACCAGATTTTCCCAGGCTGAGGTTTGGGCAGGGCCTGAGCTCGCCAAGCTCCTCCACGCTTAGCCCAGCCAGCTGAGCCAGGGAAGCAGGTGCACACAGTACATCCACAACAGGCTGGGACTCTCGGTCACACAGTGCACACACAGCACCGTGAATATTCAGTGCTGCCCAGGAAACAGAAGCCTGGGCTGTCTCACTGGTGCAGAACAGGACAGCTGCTGGAAAACACTAGTTTTATGTATTTTACTTTGTGTTCCACTCTTTTTATCTGCTGATGATCATAAGCCCCTACCCTTTTCAGGAGGCTTATAGCCATGCAAATACTTCATGCCACCTAACCAGTGTCTCAGACATAGAAGGGGCTGCTTAAAGCTTCCCCTATACCACTGCTTTGAAATATATGCAAATGTTTATATATATATAGATATATAATTTTTTTTTATCAGCGAGGCAGAACAGGTGCTTTTCCACCTTTACTTCTCTGTTTTCGTAAGCCAACCTTATGTGATGGCTGAGAACAGAGGTTTGTGTTCGTTTGCAGTTATCAGCACAGGCTTCTCTGTCCCCTGCCAAGCCCAGATAAGGCACAGCAAAGGAGCCAAACTACCAACCGTGATGTTAAAAGGCAGTGTCTGCTG
Source organism: Callaeas wilsoni (assembly GCA_013398955.1). Classification (NCBI taxonomy): domain Eukaryota; kingdom Metazoa; phylum Chordata; class Aves; order Passeriformes; family Callaeidae; genus Callaeas; species Callaeas wilsoni. Next base: position 9,103 of record VWPU01002915.1, read on the forward strand.
GCTGGAGGTTTCAGGGTACTTTTTAAAAGGTTTCTCCCAGCATCCTCCCATTTCAGAGTGTCGATTCTATGACTCGGTCTGTTACCGTAAACTGGTGTAAGACTTTCTTTTTAAAAGGCTGGACAGTTAGTTAAACATACAGAGTAACAAAGCTGTAGTGTTAAAAGGAGAAGCTGAAAAACGGTGAATTCCGAATTCACCGCAAGTGTCCAGCAAGATGCAGCCTCTATACAGTAAAAAAATTTAGGCTGAGACTTAAAGACATTTCTCCTTTGTCCAATGGGACTTTCCCAGGGCCAGCACTAATACCCACACAGCACAAAACTCGGGCTGGCTGGACTTTGTCCTATATCATTAACTTTTTACAGGCAAAGACAGGCAAGACAAATAATACCATTTTTCATGACACAGGAAGAGCGGTTGTCTTCCGCAGAGAACTACTGCAAATACAAACTGGAAGAACTATGAATATCCACACAAACCTTTTCTGAACCACTGCCACCTAATTCGTCACTAGACAGTCAGCTCACAGAGCTGCCTGAGTTAACCGCAGGGCTCGAATCCCACTTTTTCCACCACTATCTTTGCATAGTCGGGGCACCTCACCCAGTCCAACACCTGATGCTGGTGTTTTGCCTTCCAATTGAACACTTACATTCACTGGGATGCTGTCACCTTTCCAGCAGTTTCAATCTGCCACAGCACAGAGTGGGATATGTCACCCTCAATTATTGCTTTGCCAATTACAATTATTACTGCTGTGCTGCCCCCATGCCTCTCATATCTAGAATCAGCCCCCAGCAACACTGGTCTCAGTTACAGCTGCCCATCCTCTCCTTAACACAAAAGACACTCCATGTCTTTGTGTTTTTGCTTTTTTTTTGTTTTTGCTTTTTTTTTTTCCTCTGTACAAGAAGTGTTTATGATTTACCTTGACAGGTAAATCCTCTGCTCGAAAGATTTTGCACATTTCCTCCATAAATAATGTATTTTATTACCCAACAGCCAGCTTGCATTGCAAAGGGAATCACTTTCTGGCTCCCTTGCTGATTTATTGTACTACAAGATTTATTCTTCCCATTCACTACCAGAGTTTCAAGTCCTCCCCGGCTGCTGCACCACTCCATTTGCAGGGAGGCAACAGGTTTTCTAGTGGCTTCAGGGGCAGACAAAGGCACTGAGCACTTTTGAGAAAGCCTTCCTCACTTTAGGCTCATTTTAACCAATTTAAAACTCCCCTTAGCCCACATGGACCAGGCACTCCCCAGACCTGAGGCAAAGCATTCTCCCAGCAACGAGAGTGACCCCAACTCAGCACCTCCCATCCCACTGATGCCCCAGGATTTCACCTTTTATGTTTATCATGTATTTGTAATCCTGTAATTCTCTAGTGTAGAACTCTAAACTCCATGCAGAGTGTCAGCTGCTGCTTTCCCATTTTGGTCAGACACAACAATTCCTCTCCAGGCCTGGGAATCAAGGACACCTGACTGTCTCAGGCCTGGAAAAATCTAAACAAAAGTGAGTTGGGGGGGAGCAAACTTGGGGTAAATGCCTTCATTACCTGAAGCTGTAATTGGAAGATTAATTCCCCATATGCAAATAGACCAAATTTATAGAAGTATGAAAACCCATGACCTGTGGTGTAGCCCCTGGGGGGCCCTGTCTGCCCTGAATGTNTATAGAAGTATGAAAACCCATGACCTGTGGTGTAGCCCCTGGGGGGCCCTGTCTGCCCTGAATGTACCTGAAGGTCCTTCAACAAATATAACCACTTTTTATTTCCTTAATTTTGTCTGGCCTCTGTTTTTAGGTAAGCCCATCAAGGCATCACTACATGCACTATTTTCTCTCTCTTTTCCCATCCTGGATTTAAAACACTGCCAGCTGGAAGGGACCTCCTGGCTTTGGCTGCCCTTTCCTACCCTGCTTACGGTATTAATTTCTCTAATGATAAATCAGGTATTGCCACATCTGTGTTTTCTGGTTTCGTCACTGTCACAGTGTAAAGGGTTTCTGACGTTCAGAGGGACCATCCTGTGCTTCCCCTTGTGCTCACCGGTCCTGTCACTGGGCACCACTGAGGAGAGCTGAAACAGCATCATCTGGGCAAGGACAGTCACAGAGAAGCAAGCAAAACTGCTTGCAAGAAAAAAGCAAAAGTGCCAGGGCCTCCCCACCCTTACAGCCTGGAATTCCTTCCCAATATCCCATCTAACCCTGCCCTCTGGCACTGGGAAGCCATTCCCTGTGTCCTGTCCCTCCATCCCTTGTCCCAGTCCCTCCCCAGCTCTCCTGGCGCCCCTTTAGGCACTGGCAGGGGCTCTGAGCTCTCCCTGGAGCCTTCTCTTGTGCAGGGGAACACCCCCAGCTCTCCCAGCCTGGCTCCAGAGCAGAGGGGCTCCAGCCCTGGGAGCATCTCCGTGGCCTCCTCTGGACTGGCTCCAGCAGCTCCACGTCCTTGTGCTGTTGGAGCCCAGGGCTGGAGGCAGGATGGGGTTTCCTTTTAGTACACAAACTTGCTGCTTTCCCTCAGATCCTCACGTTGTGAAAACACTGATTTACAAAATAATAAAAAATACTGAACTCAGTAAGTTGGCTTTGGATTGGAGCAAAAAGCACGAAAGCTGTGAGCTCCTACCAGGCTGCCCTTGATTCCAGCAGCACCAACAGCCCCAGGAGAGAATTCCTGCCAATCTCATGCCAGGCATTACCCTCAAACTAAAACCTTCAAATCACAGTTTCCTCACGTGAGCTACAGAGGTAGGGCAGAACCCAGACAACTGTTCTGAGCCAACTTACACCAAGCCATGGCAGACTCATCAAAGTCTGATACACCTGAATATTCGGCTGTGATGTACAGCTGTGGGGCCTGTTTCAGCCTGCCTTCAAAACACACCTCAGGGCTGCTTGCTGGGTATGGTGGGAAGTGCTTGCTTTTTCCCTTTCTTCCTCAAATGAAAACAATAAGCAGCTGCCAAAAGGCTCTGAAAATCTAGATCTTTCTTTCAGGAGAAAAAAGCCCCAAACCCAAACCAACATTTTCTTGCAGTTTTTACATGCTGCAAAACCACACACTCAGAGGGGATTCTGGGTGTAGTGGGCTTGTTTTCATGTCATATTAAGTTAATGTCTGCCTTAAGAGTTGTTTTAACACATCATCTTCAGTTCCCCAAGCCTAATTCCAAGGTTATTTTCCCATCCCTAAAAGCCAGCACATACCCTATAAAGCATAAATGGTGGGATGTCCTCACGCAGACACTGTACAGCAGTGCAAAGCAAGGAATCCCGCCCCAATTCCTACGACTTCTAATGTTTAAACCCTGCCTTGGGGGCCAGGGGGCTGCTGTTAATCACAACCACAGAAATTCATGCACTTCTGAGGCAACAAGACCATGAGGAGGAGAAAGCAGAACTCCCATTTTCACTCGTATTCTCCCCAAATACACAGACTGCAGGGCATGAGCTTGCAGGGAGTGTAACCTCAGCTGAGCACGGATTGATTCATCAGCCACTGCCAGGCTGTTTCGGATCTGAGCAGCCTGTTTGGACACAAAACACCCTGTAGTTCAATATTTGCCTTTGGAACCACCCCACTTTCTCAACCAGCTGTTCCAGGCTCAGGCACCAGACCTTGCAACTAAACCAAGGTGCACCTAAATCACAGCAGAGCTAATCCTAAATCCTGCTAAAGAGGTAACAAAATGGGACCTCTTGAGCAGCTGTAATTACCACTCGCACTTCCACAACATGGAATCGCAGAAATACAGAATGGTTTGGGTACGAAGGACCTGTAAAGCCCATCCAGCTCCACCCTCTGCCATGGGCAGGGACACCTTCCACTATCCCAGGTTGCTCCAAGGTCCATCCAACCTGGCCCTGGACACTTCCAGGGATGGGGCAGGCACAGCTTCTCTGAGCACCCTGTGCCAGGGCCTCCCCACCCTCACACGAAGAATTCCTTCCCAGTATCTACTCTAAATTTCCCCTCTTTTCAGTGTGAAGCCATTGCCCATCTCCCATCACAGCTCCTGATGAGGAATTCCTCTTTTGTTTCCTGGTACCCCCATCAGACACTGAAGGCTGTTGCATGGTCTCCACACAACTTCCTTGTTTCCAACTGATCACCCCCACCTTCTCAGCCTGTCAACATCACTCCTCTGGTCTGGAGACCTCCACACTGTGAGATTTTCGAAGAGGTCAAAGTGCCTTCAGGGATGGACACACAGCCCAGCCACCCATCGGGTCCTTTCACAGCCGCAGGGACCGCTGGGGACAGGCTGACTGAGCTTGTTCCTCCGAATCCACACAATCATCCCGACATTTCCCCTGTGCTGACCACACAGCACCAGCATCTTCACTTTCATCTTGTCCATGAGGCCCCTACGCCATACAACCAAGCCCATTTTCCTGAAAGTTCACTTCTGCTTCCTGATTTTTGGCAGAATAGTTTAAAACAAGGAGGAACTTGGCCCTTTCAAGGAATGCTCAAAAGGATCACACCAAAGTGCCCAGCCCCAGCACAAGCACCAGCCCCATCCTGTGACCGCTCTGGATCACGTGGCTGCTCTTCTCTCACCATTCAGAAATGACCTAGAAACCATAGAATCACAGAATGGCTGGGGTTGGAAGGGACCTTAAAAACCACCCTAGTTCCAGCCCACAATGAACCCACCACTTTCCCCTTCCCACCCAACACTCCTCGTGCTCGCCCCTCAGGCCTCCCTTGCTCATCACCCCCCATCAGTCCCACCAGAGGAGCAAAAACAAGGAGCCTGGACTGAAGTCTGGTCCTGAGCCCTTCCAGGAGTGGGATGAATGACCTCATTTTCACTCGCTGGATGTGTTAAAAGAACATAAAATCAATACAGCTCTTGGTTAAGCAGCTTTTTCTGCCATGGATGCTACTGTGAGTCAGGCCAACCCCATGGCACCGCTTCCCTGGAGAGGGAAGGAGAGCTTCCACAGCTCTCCCACCTCCCTCTCAGGATCGTGCAGAGCGTGAACATCTGGCAGAGCTGCCTGTCCCCCACTCTCCTGTAAGGCAGGCAGCTACAGGTGGGATAAGGCCTAAGAAAAGGTGCAAGTAAGGTGAGAAAGAGGCCACAGATACCCAGAGCTCTAACGACTCCTTGGAGAATACCACCACACTTCAAAGCAGAGGTGTTTCTAGCACCAATAATCTTCAACAGAATCTTTGTTATTCGTTACACTGGTCATTAAAAAGCATTAAAAATTTCCCTCCTCACTGAGTTTTTCAATTTATTTTTTTAAGTATCCAGATTTCTGTCCGACTGAGGCTTCAGAGTAAGCATTCCCAAACCACACATCAGTGGCATGAATGATTTCAAACCATTCATACATGCAGGAATTTTTCCTGTGGGTAAGTTTATACCTCCAAATTACTAAAAATTGAAGTGAACCACAGCAATATTGTGATTCCTTGAGCAAAGTGCTCTAGTGGAAGGTATTCCTGCCCATGGCAGGGGGTTGGAACTGGATGATCCTTAAGGTTCCTTCCAGCCCAAACCATTCTGGGATTTTATGATGATTCTTGGGCCACTAGTGCCCCAAAAGACATTTGATTGATGTTTCTTGGAAATTCACAGGTCACAAATCCAAAAACATTTGGAAAAACCACCTGATGTAGTGTGAAGGAGAGGGTGGAGAAGGGAAATGGGGAAAGCCACGCTTCGCAGTGCTGAGACATTCTCCAGAAGGACTCTGTGAGAAGGCAAAGCCCCTCTCTTTTCTCCAGCCAATGACTGACTTTTGCAACCACCTGGACTCTTCCCTGTGAGGGTGGTGAGGCGCTGGCACAGGTTTCCCAGAGAAGCTGTGGCTGCCCCTGGATCCCTGCAAGTGTCCAAGGCCCGGCTGGACGGGGCTTGGAGCACCCTGGGATAGTGGAAGGTGTCCCTGCCCATGTCGGGGGGGTGGGATTGATGACTCTTAAGGGTCCCTTCCATTCTGGAATTCTGGATCTTCTATGCAGTCAAATCCCAGCAGAGAGAGTGGAGTTCACACCTGTCGGTATCAGAGCTGGGAAACCCAGCTGGGTCTCCTGAAGAGCCAAGGAACAGCCTGCAGTCAGCTCCAGCGCACCCCGCCGTGTGTGGGGGCAGCGGGGACCAGGGCTCAGCTGGGCAAGCACAAGCCTGGCTTCACTGCTGGCAGGTAGAGAGAGCACATCCTGACAGGGATCAGGCTGCTCCTGCACTTCTTGTCAGCAGATCGAACGCTGCTCTCTCAAACCCCTGGTCCTGCTAAAGCCCCCCGGGCAGTGACTTACCCTTCCTTATGCTCCTCCCTGCTGCTGGGCAAGTGAAGCAAGGCTGGGGAAGCGCCCACCCTCTGCTTAAAAGTGAATGGGAAATCTGGGCAAGCAGGATTGCACTGCAGGAACACCTAAGATAGCCCTTTGGTGATGAATCAGAATGTCTTGAGCTAGAAGAGACCCATACGGATGATCAAAGTCCAACTCCTAGTCCCCAGGACCAGCAGTGGATGCCAAACCCCTCTGAAGGCACAGACCTGTTCAGTGACAACGAAGCTGAAGGCGAGCAGGGGCAAGGTGCTGGATGCTTTGAGGTTAAAAGCAACCTGGGAAGGTGTTTACTGCCTATTAAACATAAATATTGGAGCACGAAGCTTCCATCTAGTTTTAAGATTCTCAGTTTCTTCCCTTGGACAAGGAAGTGAATCCCAGGTGGGCATTTCACCTCTCTCCTTCAAAAAGAGCATCATCACATCCCACCCAGGCAGGTCCCCTCGAAAGGCATTGCCAAGAATACCACGGTCTGCCCTGACCCTTCCTCTCCCTCTTTTAGGTTCCATGAGATAAACCTGCATCCCCAGCCTTCACCGAGAGCAGGCCAACACCCACTGCCAAAACAACCACACACCAGAACCTAACTAGTAGGTGCTAAAGAGCAGAATAGGAGGTGGGAGGAACTCCCACAGCTTGAAGCACCATCCGTGGTAACTGTAGAATTAAATAATCTTCAATCACTGACTTTTTTGGGGGGAGTTATGCATAGATCCCCCACCAGCAAAATGACTCGCACATACGATGCTGAGCCTGGTGCTTAGAAGAAAAGCTGTTTTTTCACCTCCTTTAGGAAGCCCTGATTTGTCATTCTGGAAGATCTGACTTTCTTCACTCTGCATGATAACAATCAGAAATCCAAAAGAGGATTTTTTGCCTTTTTAGGATATTCTTAAGTAATAACTTCTGTCAAAGAAACACATCTGCACCATCTGCTGACTATGCAGGTGGTGAATTATTTTCCATAATCACTTCCAAGCTGAGAAAGATCTGCAGCATGCAATGTCTGGACATGAATTACTCCCTGGAGAAGGGCTCTAATGTTCTTTGCAAATCCAGTGCTTTCCCAATCATCTGGAGCCTTGTACTTACAGAGCCCTAACTGTTAGAAATGTTCTGAAGGAGTATAAAAGAACCAGTCCCTCCATCTCCACCCTCCTAAAACCAGAATTCCAGGTTCTGCCGTTCTGCTGCTGGAATGTGATTACCACACATAATGGTGGCAGCAGCACCTAGATGCCACAGGTACTGGGCTGCACTGCTCTTACTAGGGCAAAAAACAACTCCAAGAGCTGGTCTGTGTCACCCCAAATTCAGAGGCCACAGGCATGCAGAAGGATCGTTACTGACAGTCCGTGGATGCAGATGACCAATTACAATTAGAGAGTTCCCCTACAGCAGAAGAAAAAGCACCAGAGACATTTCTAGGAGGACATGAGGCTGTTCTTTCATCTTTAAAAAGGCAAGCAACGACGCTAACCTGAGGCACACCTGCTCTGAGGCTCAGGGGTGTATGTATGTATTTACACATACAAACAGCAGGATGCTGCAATGTTTCTCTACTTCAAAAAAAAGATCACCGCAAACCAAGCAGACACGGTGAGGGGTGAGATCGTGTTACCTGGTGTGCAGCAGTGACTCGGCCTGCAGCTCCATTTGTGCCAGTGGCTCAGGAGCTACACGGAGCACATGCAGCAATAAATTGTGCCGAGCCTCCATAAAGGAGGCACAGGACGAGCTCCTCACCACAGCCGGCAGCAAGTCATGTTTTTACAAAACGGCACCACACCCCACGAGGCCCTGGGGATTAACTCAAGCAGTATTCCTTCCTTTGCTTTATTTTTTTCTCTCCCCATGTAGCGTCTCTCTTGGGGAAAACTCTGGTTCTTCTCTTCAGGAAGAGCTCTCAGCCTCCCCCATCACACCCAGAGCACGGGGCGCTGCCGTGCTGAGCCCCAAGCCGGGCTGAGCAGATCCAGTCCTCGCTATCGCCGGCAGGTTGGAGGCATCCCTGGGAAAGGGATGGAAAACACCCAGGTGCTACACGGCAGCTGCGAACCCCCAGCCCACGGCACCGACACACTCGAGGTTTGCCAGCGGCCCTTCCCCGACAGCAGCACGCAAGTCCCAGGGCCGTCGGCGGCGGTGGTGCTGGGGGTTTTCCAAACTTCCCCATGCAGGGGAAATGCCCGAGCCTGGTTACCAGAAGAATCCCCAGCTCTTCTGAACAGCCACGAGCCCCAGGCCCTGCTGTCACTGTCACGAGGCAGCCGTGCCACGAGCCTCCGGTGCTGACACCCCCCAAACCTACCGGGGTTAGACTAAAAAGTATACAAACCACCCTCCTTTTTTCACTTGCTTGTAAATAATTATTGAGGAAGTGATTTGGAAAGCCGTAACTGTGCCAAGGACATAGCTGGAACAAAGTTCTCAGCTCTCTTCCTCCCCAAAAGACTCCTCGCTCCAAATGCGGAGCAGAGCCCTTGTAAAATGCCCTCGCCATGCGGGTCCATTTGCTTCCGATCCCAAATCGCGGCTGTAGACGGCGTTAATTAAAAACACTACTAGAAAAACGGGTACATCAAAAACACCCCACAAAAGGAAAAAAAAAAAAACAAACCAAAAAAACAACAAGCTCCGACCCGATTTTCTTCTTAGAAACTTAAACCCCTAAATCTCCTTGTTCTTTAAAAACACGTAATTAGGGGTTGCTGCAGAAATGAACGAGTCACCTGCACGCAGCAAAGCCCAGTGCCCGGCTCTCTGCGGGAAACCCGGCATCGCGGGCATGTCCCAGAGCCCCGTGTCCCCCCGCCAGAGCCCCGTCCCCGCCGCCCGGGTCACCCCCGCGGTACCCAGAAGGCGAGGCTCAGCAGCAGCAGCACGGTCTTGGAGGTGATGACTCCGCAGTCCATGTCGGGCTCAGCTCTGGGGCTGCGCCGCCGCACCGGCCGTGGGTTCCCCGTGGGGCCGCCCCCGGCCCGCCCCTGCCCTGCCCTGCCCTGCCCTGCCCTGCCCACCCACGGGACGCGTTTCCTCGTGGCCAACCAGGCAGAGTTCCAAGCAGGGGGTGGGGAGCGCCGGGAACAAATGTCAAAGCAAGTTACTGTAGGCTTCGACGTGGTTTGGGGTTTGTTGTTTTTTTTTTAAAAAAAAAAACTTCTGCAACTTTCCAGCGAAGTTAAACTAAGCCGTGTGAAAAGCTCTCACTGTGGCACAAAAGTTTACATCAGATTTGCCTTCCAGGATTGCTAACCCACAGCTGTCTCCCTTCATTCAGCCCTCCTCAGACTGTCTCTTTTGGTCTGTCTGAAGCCAATCTTTTCAATCACATGCTCCATGAATGGCAGGATCAGTGGTGGGAATACGTGGATCAGTGCTGGGTTAACAACTGGATGCCCCGTGCCCTGGGCTGATCCCCCAGCGTGGGCAGCAGGGCAGGGGGGATTCTGCCCCGCTGCCCCGCCCAGGTGAGACCCCACCTGCAGAGCTGCCTCCAGCCCTGGGCTCCAACAGCACAAGGACCTGGAGCTGCTGGAGCCAGGCCAGAGGAGGCCACGGAGATGCTCCCAGGGCTGGAGCCCCTCTGCTCTGGAGCCAGCCTGGCAGAGCTGGGGGTGTTCCCCTGCACAAGAGAAGGCTCCAGGGAGAGCTCAGAGCCCCTGCCAGTGCCTAAAGGGGCTCCAGGAGAGCTGGAGAGGGACTGGGGACAAGGCATGGAGGGACAGGACACAGGGAATGGCTTCCCAGTGCCAGAGGGCAGGGAGAGATGGGATATTGGAAGGAATTCCTGGCTGTGAGGGGGGTGAGCTCCTGGCACAGGGTGCCCAGAGCAGCTGTGGCTGCCCCTGGATCCCTGGAAGTGTCCAGGGCCAGGTTGGACGGGGTTTGGAGCAACTTGGGTGGAACTGGATGGGCTTTAAGGTCCCTTCCAACTCAAACCATTCTGTGGTTCTATGACTCCACAACACAGGTTTGGACAGTCAGCAGAACATCCCAACCACTGGAATGTGAGGCTGAGAGCTGCAGGGAGACATATTGGAATCCAGTGGCTGCAAAGGGCTGCAAATGTCACTTTATTTCCATCAGCCAAGCCCCGTGCTTTTACAAACAAACTGTAGGTGCAGGACGGGCAGCCAGGGGTTTGTTTTGCAGAGAAGACCTTTGGCAGCGTGAACTGAGCTGAACCCATCCCTCAGCAGGGCTGCAGGATGCAGTGATAACAAGTTTCCTGCCATTGCCCCTTCCTGGCAAAAAGTGCCGTGATGCAGCGCCTTCTGGGGGAGATGGGTTTTGGAGGGGATGTGCTGAACCAGCTCTCCAGCAGGAAACCAGGAAAGGGAGATTATGGACAGCCTCTGCCCACAGCTCATGAATTTAAGCTGCAGCTGCTTTGAAAGGCAGCAGACTGTTTGTGCTGGCTGCTGGAAAGAGAAATCCCCATGCAGAAAGTGGGGTGAAGCTGATATCCAAAATTAAATTCCTTGGAGAATAAACATCAGCAAAAAGTCAGAACTTGAGGACTGCTCACAGGGCTCCTCCTACCAGCAAGCCTCTCTTTGCCATCATCATTTCTATTACAGCACTGAATATTAACAGAGTGTATAATTATGGAGTATTTTTTAATTTTAAAAAAATTAATCAGCATTTTCACTTTTCCTTGCAGTGTGGCAGGTGGATAAAGCAAAAAAAAAATCACCTGGAAACCATTTAACCTAGTTTTGTAGGAATGATTGGTAATCTGAGCAAAATAGTTTGAAGGAAAATGAAAGGGTAAAGTCTGACATTTGATTTAAAATTAAATATAAAGGAATTAAGAAAAAACAAAACCAAAACCAACCAAAACACCAACCAAACCCCACCTTTCTTTAATATCCAAATATTGTTCCCAATTTTGTCCCTTGTTAGTTCACTTGTTGAATTAGGAATAAAAGAACAGTAGTTTCACAGAGAGAATGAAATAGGATTCTTAATAAATATGTTACCACCTGTATGCTGTTTGTTTCAGAACAAAGTGTTATTTAAAATCAATGATGGCTGATTTTTTATTAAAGGTGATCTAGAAGGTAACTTGCCAGAACAAAGATGTGCCCATAGAGATGTATCCCAACCATCACAGACAGCCCTGGTTATGATATTCTGCACCAGTTCCCACCAAATTAATATTAAAATCGAGAGATTCCTGTTGAACATGAGATTTTAAAACAGCAGTAAGCTGGAATTTTCACAGTCAGCTTTGGAAAGGAGTTGGGGAAAAAAGGAAATTAAAACTACCTAACCTGATAACAAAGCCTCAAAGGAGGCTGTGTTTCCATAACCTGCCATGGGATCTCTTGCCCTGCGTAAATTGATTGGGTTTGCTGAGTTTCAGTATGGATCAGTTTAGGAAATATCGTGGAAAAACAACAGGTTTCCCACTGATTTATTTATTGCATGTTCAGCAGTGTGGCTCCATGGTTTGTACTGGAAGCTGTCACATGTGATAGGAGAAGGATCTTTACATTTCCCCTTACCCACCAGACAACCACGACGTAAAGATAAAATCCCTTTCTGCACATGAGACCGTGTATCTGAAAATCCCTCTATTTCGCTTTCCTCCTGCTAGCCTAAACACTTTGTCAGCTCTGATACTTCCCAGAACTAATTCTCTCCCACTAAGCTTCATTTTTTCTTGAAATGCCTGGAAATGGAGTGTGTTCCCCAAGCGTTGTATGGAAGAGGTCACCACAGCTCTCTGCCTTCTCCTGCAGTGCCGTGGCCTTGCTGACTCACTCCCAGCTCGTGATCATCTATTTCTGCCAAAGGAACTGCTTCCAAGTCAGCTCTTCCCCATCCACTTCTCCTGATTATTCCTGTCCAGGTGGGCAGCCCTGCCAGTGTCACGGAATCCCAGAATCCCAGGATGATTTGGGTGGGAAGGATCTTAAACCTCATCCAATGCCACTCCATGCCCTGGGCAGGGACACCTTCCACTGTCCCAGGTTGCTCGAAGCCCTGTCCAGCCTGGCCTTGGGCATTTCCAGGGATCCAGGGGCAGCCACCGCTGCTCTGGGCACCCTGTGCCAGGGCCTCACCACCCTCACAGCCAGGAATTCCTTCCCATTATCCCATCTAATCCTGCCCTCTGGCACTGGGAATCCATTCTCTGTCTCCTGTCTCTCCAGCTCCTTGTCCTTTCTGCACCACATTCGATTTTTCAGCCTTTTCCTCCAAATCCTCAAGATCTCTTGGAAACTCTATTTCTGTTGCAGTCCTTGTCCTTATCACCTCCATGTGCTCTCCACATAAAAATTCTCTGTTCTCTCCTCCAGGTTATTACTGAAATTTAAACCCACAAGCGGTGGGACAGTAACCCAGCTGACACCAAGCCGTTTGTGGGGGATCCAGGGCTTGTTCCGGACAGGCCACGGGGATGAAGGTGCTGTGGGGCGCACGGAGGTGTTAGAAGCCTTATCTTGTTAGAAGTATATTAAATATACTGCTTCTTTCCCCACAAGGCCTGTTACCCATCACAGAAAGGAATGCGATTAGCATGAAACCATTTGTCCTTGACATATCTGTGTTGGCCGGTATTAGTCTCTGTATTTTCTTCTTGCCTGCAAATGATTTCCCAATTACTTATTCCGTGGTCTCTTTGATGTTGTTAATCAGGAACTGAAGTTAACTGGCTTGTAATTTCCAAGTGGGTTGTTTTGTTGGTTTTTTTTTTTTTCAGTGTGCCAGCACCTCACCTCCCTTCCAAAAACCCCACTGCAAACAGCTCTTAGATGGCTGGACTCAGTTTCTAAGTCTTCTGGGAAAAAGCCCATAATACCAAGTTCATTTGAGAACCATCAGCTGATAAAACCCCAGTGTAACCTGTCCGTTCCTCATTCTCCCACTGACTTTAGCCCTTTATCCCTACTTTTTGCTGTGCCAGCTGGTGATTATGCCGGACATTTTGGTGCCCCCGCTGCAATTAGCTCAGAAAATCAGTCTCCCATGATTGGCACATGAGGAATGACGCAGCAGCATCGTTAAACTACATGACCTTATTTCTTGGAATCATTTGGATTTGTTGAAAAGACTTACGTAAAAATAAGAGGAAGGAAAATTTACAGTCAGCGGAGATTGCTTTCTAGCTAAAAAGAATAAAATAATCTTTTACTGACATAATAAAATTAGCAGGTAGCCAAGTTTGAAAAACTCAACTCAAATACTTTCAGATCCTCTTTTAAACACTCCAGCTGGGTTACACACTCAGTTCTTGTCTCAGGCATGGAAAAAAGTGTGTTTCCTGGCAACAAATATTCACATTTTTGCAGTAGGGAAACTGTTCCTGCCTGGAGTTGGATTAGAAAAGGAAGGACTGTGCATGGCTCTCCATCCCGGGCCAGCAGAGAGCCCAGCACGGCAGCAGTGCTCCCTGGAGTGTTCATGTGCAAGGATCCATGTCACTAGCTTGGAATTCTGATTTCTGCCACACCTCAGCAGTCTGCCACAGGTAACGCGGCACCAGCCCCGAAGCTGTGCCTGCAGTGAGCTGGAGCCTGATGCTCTGCTCTGCTCCGGGGACTCTCATTTGCTGGGAGGCGAATTTTGACCTCACTGCTGTTCTCGCCCACTTGCTGAGCTGGTGACTGAGGGCAGCCAGACAGGACGTAGGCGGTGAAACCCCAAACGATGCCTGGTGAGCTTCTCTGTGACATCCCCTTCGAATTACAAAATACAGATAAAGCAACTCGGAGACGTACAGTCTTTCTGGTGAAACGTGGAGCATGCAGGGAGAGTAAGGAGACGTTTCTTGAGATGGATCAGCTCTTGGGGCAGGGACATAGGGAAGGACCATGGGCAGTTTTATAGAAATAAAACTGGAAGTTCACTAGCGGGCTTTACTCTGTCCTAATCATGCTGGAATTACTCACTCCTCCCTCTCACCATGCTCCCTTTTTGTGGTTACCCTTTGGTCTTTGAAGGCTGAGAGAAAGGAAGGAGAAAAATATCTTCTCTGCTTGCCTGTGGGTGTGGAGAGAGGAAAGCAGCTGATCCTCCATCCCCCTCACCCTCTTCCGCCGTGTGGATTTGGGGTAAAAACCAGCATTTGTCGGATGGTGCCTGGCTCAGACGTGGTTGGGGAAGGACTCTGATCTTTGCACTTCCACATCTGGACCACAGTGACCAAGCAGGAGCCATGCATGCAGCTGACACTGCCAGCCACGGCCAAAAGCAGACCTGTCCCATCAGCTGCCTCCTTTACTCACTCAGAAAGTTCGCAGAGATCTTTTCAGCCTCCAGCTCAAAACTCTCAGTCCTTCCATGAAGCTCGGAGGCAAATAAATATTAAGGACTACCGGAATTTTATGTGCCAGTGCTAGAAACTTGCATCTTACTGCCACTAAATTCCGTGGGGAGATACATGGACGCAACAGAAACACATGCTGTGTTACAGATACGTGAATGATTAGTCAGTGGTGCTTAAAGCTCCAGGATGGAACATCTGTGGGATTTCTGGGCTGCAGAACTTAGTGCCAGCATGAATTTAAATTAATCACAATGGTGAGAGATGAGTGCCAATATGTGAGGCTGCTGTCTCAGGGGAAACTGCACAAGATACATGAAAAATGTGTGTATATGTTGGGGGCTCCAAGCATGAGAAGGATGTGGAGCCAGTCCAGAGGAGGCCACGGAGATGCTCCCAGGGCTGGAGCCGCTCTGCTCTGGAGCCAGGCTGGGAGAGCTGGGGGTGTTCCCCTGCTCAAGAGAAGGCTCCAGGGAGAGCTCAGGGCCCCTGCCAGTGCCTAAAGGGGCTCCAGGAGAGCTGGAGAGGGACTGGGGACAAGGCATGGAGGGACAGGACACAGGGAATGGCTTCCCAGTGCCAGAGGGCAGGGAGAGATGGGATATTGGGAAGGAATTCCTGGCTGTGAGGGTGGTGAGGCCCTGGCACAGGTTTCCCAGAGCAGCTGTGGCTGCCCCTGGATCCCTGGCAGTGTCCAAGGCCAGGCTGGATGGGGCTTCGAGCACCTTGGGATAGTGGAAAGTGTCCCTGCCCACAGCAGGGGTGGCACTGGATGAGCTCTGAGGTCCTTCCAGCCCCAGCCATTCCAGGGTTCTGTGATTCCTGCCACAGCCAGGCCTGTGTGGCTCTGTACCACAACACGTGGTGCCGGCTGGCGGGTACTGCCTGTGACCCACGGCGGAAGGAAAAGATTTATATTTAACTTACATTTTAAAAATACATTAGTAGAAGTTCCGAGCTCTGCTGCTGATGCAAAGCGTGTCACTGTGGGCATATTTATGTCACTCTCCTGTTCCTGACTCAGCCAGTCATGTGGATCTGAGCGAACAGGAAATCCCTCACAAAAAAACCCCTCAGAATAAAAGTACCCAAAAGACAAAAAGCCAAGAGTCATGGTTTCCCTAGGCAAGTACTTTAAAGACTGCATGGAGGAAGAATCCCAGGAAAGCCTGGCTGGAGGAACCTGAGATGGTGTGGAGTGTGCCCAATGAGGAAACCCCAGGGGGATTCAGAACCAAAGAGGAACTGGCAGCTTCTGAAAGCCCCAGCCTGGGAAGCCAGGGGCATCTGCAGGACAGAAGGACATTTGATCCTGCACAGGGAAGGGGCCTGGTGTGCCCAAGCACCAGCTCATGTAGCCACCACAATCACAGACAAAGAGAATAGGCAGCCCTTGTAGGGAAAATTGTCTTTTATGAGGGGTGGGGAGGACTTTGGTTCCCTTAAATAGAGTTAATTTTCCTTCTAGAGGAAGAAGCTGAGAGTTTCTTTTATACAAAGAGGGGTTTGTCCATCAGTTGATACCAATCAGCTTCTCACACTTCCTTGAAGAACAGAAAGACCCCACTGTCCCTGCCGGATTTTCCCACCGCAGATTTTGCTCCTGAAAATGGCTCTGGTTTGCCAAGTTGCTCCATCCATCAGCACGTGCTGTCCTTCTTCCACGCCTTCCCAGCCCTTCCCTCCTGCCAACGGGGCTCGGAGCAGCGTGGGGTAGCAGAAGGTGTCCCTGGCCATGGCAGGGGGTGGAATGGGATGAGCTTTAAGGTCCTTTCCAACCCAAACCATCCTGGGATTCTGTGGTTCTGTGAATATATGAAGTTTATTGGCTGTTCCTTAGGGAGAGGTTTCAGGCAGGAGAATTCAATCTGGCCAATCCTGAGCAGACCATATTCTGTGTATATCCTATATCCTATATATATTCCCAGTGAGGAAAGCCAGTGACCAGGGTCCTCTTAGGCATCTAAGTTAAGGAGAATCTGTTTTTTCATCAAACATTAATGTAAAACAAACTCAAAGTCACAAGCTGTCTGCAATGCCTTTGGAATAAACCCAGCTTTTTCAGGAGGAAATATTCACAGAGCTGTTGGAGGGACTTCACAGAAGATTGGGGGGTTTTAGAGGATCCACACATGGATTTCAAATAGATGGCAGTGCTGCACATTTGTGCACTGTCTATTATGCATAAAACTGATTGCTAGTTTTGTGTAGATTTTAAGACTAAGGCAACATTTCCCATTAAACACGCCACAAAATACTAGGCAAAACTATAAAATACCAAGGAATTCAGCACTCCCTCCACTCAAATACAAGTTTTCAGGGGGAAAGTGATGTGAAGTTTTTTCCCTTTCACAAACATCTCAAAGACTAAGCCATAATAGCATGACAGCATTAAGTTTCTCCTGAAATAAACTCAAAAGATTCCATTTCAAGTACTACTGTGGCAGTGTAACACATACTCCAGTGTGTAAATCCTGTGTATCAAAGTGCTGTGTTCGACTCTGCAAGGATCCCATCGTTGACACCAGAAGTAATTGCACTGGGTTTTAACTGGATGAGAACAAGCTTTACAGCCAGGTTAAACATTGACCTTTCTTCCCTGGGATCTTTTTTTTCAAGTTGTTATCAGCCAAGCTAATGTGATTATGTGCAAGAAAGCAAAGTTCTTGGCAGTGTATGTGTGTGTGTTCCAGAGCTTCAAAGCTTCAGCAACAGCCTTCTCCTGTGACTCCTTTGAGGGCAATGAGCTTGATGCAATTGCTGATCCACAGCCAATGTTTTACTTCTCGTTTTCCTCCATCCCAGGCACGTTGGGAGCCTGGCATCAGCAGGATGTGCTGCAGGAGGTCTCTGTGACAGTCCTGACCTGGGAGCTGTGGGTTCGCACAGCCCCATCACCTGTGGGCACAGGGAACCCATTCTTGTCATTAACTGCATTTCACAGAGTCACAGAAGGGTTTGGGTTGGGAGGGACCTTAAAGCCCATCCAATTCCACCCCTTGCCATGGGCAGGGACACCCTCCACTGTCCCACGGTGCTTCAAGCCTTGTCCAGCCTGGCCTGGGACACTGCCAGGGATCCAGGGGCAGCCAGAGCTGCTCTGGACAACCTGTGCCAGGGCCTCCCCACCCTCACAGTCTGGAATTCCTTCCCAATATCCCATCTCTCCCTGCCCTCTGGCACTGGGCAGCCATTCCCTGTGTCCTGTCCCTCCGTGCCTTGTCCCAGTCCCTCTCCAGCTCTCCTGGAGCCCCTTTAGGCACTGGCAGGGGCTCTGAGCTATCCCTGGAGCCTTCTCTTCTCCAGGCTGAGCAATCCCAGCTCTCCCAGCCTGACTCTGTACGGTAAGACTCATGAACCTAAACCCTCTCCTGTGCCAGCCTGTCCCCACTATGTCCCAGCACTGGCACCCGGGCCTGCACTCTGTGCGTCCCTGACTTTGCATGCGGTGGGGACGGGGCCCCTTGCGGCTCCCTTCCAACTCAGGATATTTTACGATTCTATGATTAAAGAACATCCCTTCTTCAGAAACCTTTAGGTATTCCACATTTTGCCGCACGGGTGGTCAGGCGTTGGCACGGGCTGTCCACAAAGACAGAGGAGTCGCCGTCCCCGGAGGTGTTCCGGAGGCGCCGGGCCGTGGCGCGGGGTGCCGCGGTGTGGCGGGTTAGGAGTTACAGCGGCAGTGCCGGCTGCAGGCGGGCGCTGGGTGATCTGGACGGTCTCTTCCAGCCGTGACGATCCCGTGACCTCGGGACGGCCCTCAGCACCCCCGCCATCCCA
>VWPU01002916.1:0-11352 GCA_013398955.1 Callaeas wilsoni
CCAGGGATGTGTCGCTTGTGCGCTCGGGCAGTGCCCGTGTGGCTCTGCCAGCATCCGCACATGGGTGTGCGTGTCCTCACCTGTGCGTGGCACTGCCCGCGGCCTGTGCGAGGGCTTGCACACGCACACCGCTCTGAGAGCCAGCGGGCGTGTGTGGGAACCCCGGGAGCTGGGTGCCACGGGGGGCTCGGGGGGCACAGATGCAGCACAGGCACTCGGCCACAGAACTGCTGCTTTGGGGGCTACCTGGGGGCCTTTGCGGTGCTGCCCGGGGCTGGGGGGCTGCAGGCAGCATCAGGCCTCACTGCAGGGGTTGCTTTTGAACCTGGCAACCTAATTAGCATCACTAATTGCCCCCTTGGGGTGCTCACCGGGTGCTGGCAGAGCTGAGGCCCGGGGGCAACTGCGGCCCTGCGGGAGGGGCCTGCGGGGAGCCAAGCAGTGGAAAGCCTGTTGCTGCTGCCCCTCCAGCTGAGTACCTTACAGCCCCCGGGGGCCGGCAGCCCCTGCACGGGGGCGGGGGGCTGATCCTGCAGCCCCAAGCGAGGGCACCGAGCTTTGATCTGCCTCCTGCATGGGCTGGGCAGGGTGGGGCAGCGCCGTGGGGCAGCGCCGTGGGGCAGCGCCGTGGGGCAGTGCCGTGGGGCAGCCCCGTGGGGCAGCCCGGGCAGGTCAGGGACAGCCAGGGAGGGGTGGGAGGCGGGGAGGGCGGGCAGCGGGGCAGGGTGATCTTGGGGATGTCCCCTCACCTCCAGGTCCCAGTCCCCACTGTGCCACCGCCTCACCGGGTGTCCTCGGGCACACCCCGTGTCCCCACCAGGCACAAGCAGGGCAGCCCAACCCCTCAGCTGTGGGGGCAGAGCTGCTCCGACCCCACGGCGCAGATTCTCAGTCGGTGGGGGCCCGTCCCAGCCCCCTGTCCCTGTCCCAGCCCCCTGTCCCTGTCCCCGTCCCTTTCCCCGGCAGCGGGCGGGGGCCGTGCGGGCTCGGCTGCGGCACTGCATTGCAGTCCTGCTCCGGCTCCGCTGCCTTTTTTTTTTTCTCTCTTTTTTTTTTTCTTACTCTTTTTGCAATTTTTTTCCCCTCCTCTTTGCAAGTTGCGGCAGCCGCTGGCGAGGGGCCGAGCGGCTAGCGGTGTGGGTGGGAATGGAGCTCGGCCCCCCGAAATCCCCACCGCACCCCCAAACCCCGCGGGGCTGCCCGTGCCAAGAACTCGTTGTGGTTCTTCAAGTTTCCTCCTTATTCCTGCCCGGTTTGGAGTTGTTCCCCGCCACCGCCCACTGCTCCCCATCACCCCCCCGCCAAGATCGCAGGGTCTTAAGGACATAAAGAAAATGCAAGGGTTATAATTATCCATTTTTATCAGTTCTTGGCCAAAGAACAAGCATGGGTTAAGGCATCATGAATAAATACTGGCTAGGAAGGGGCCCCTTGCTGACCTCTGGGGATCCCCCAGCTCCTCCCTGGGGTGCAGCACCCATCAGGACAGGCTGATGGGAATGGTAGGACCCACTGCACCCCTCCCCCCCCAAAAAAAAACCCCACAAGGAGCTCCCTATGGAGGAGGACAGGGTGGGCTTCAGCCAGGCAGCTGCCGCAGAGACCCCACGAGACAGAGGGTGGGGAGGGCTCCCCATGGCTCATCACCCACGCACCTACATTACACTGCCCTCGTGGTGTGGGGTCCCCACAGCCCCCAGCTGCCACCTCCACCCCCTCAGGGCTTTATCTTGCTCCCCGTTGCTCCAGACCCCCAATGTGTAACACTGAACCCCCCCAAACCCATCACCCTCACAGTGCATTTCTCCCCTAATGCACCCCCCTGCAGCCCCCAATGCCTCATCCTGCACCCCTCACTGCAGCACCTCAAATCCGCCACTGCAGCACCCCCACATCCCAGAGGACATCCCATATCCTGTGCCTGCAGCAGCTTCCCAGACCCCCTCACATATCACCCCAGCCCCACTTCCTGCATGCACCTGCATGCTGCACCACCCTCAGAGCCCCTAAAACCTTTCTGCACCCCACACTGTGTTACCCTGTGCCCCCTCAGGCAGTGTCCCCCAGCTGCAAACATCTGGCCTAGAAGGAGCCCCCAGGGGCTGTATCCAGTGAACTCCCTCCAGGCTCAGCCCCCAAACTCGCCCCAGGTCCGTCCATCCTGTCCCCCCCGCCGTTTAAGCTGATACTGAACCCCGAGAAACAGCACTGAGCTCCAAACCAGCCCTTCCTGGTGTAAACCTCCCCGGCTCCATCGCTTATTTTAGGGAGCAGAGCGGGTGGGGGTGTGCCCCTCCCTTTCACATATTCCATTTGCTGCATTCCCTTTGCTGGCAGCACCCCAAGGTCTGGCGGGATGTAAACCCCAGGCTGGAGGCAGTGATCCCATCCCCATCCATCCCCAGGGCATTCCCTGTATACAGAAAAGCAGGTTAGACACTGAAAAATCCCCTTCCTGAGCCCTTCATCCCCCCTCCTCCTCCTCCTCCAGCAAAGGCTCCATCCCAGAGAGCCCCCTACACTGCTGCAGCACCTAGCACAAAAAAGGAGATTTGGGGTTTCCCCAGAGCTGGTCCCATCATGGGTACCCACTGCCCCAGCAGTAGCTCCCTGTCTGGGTGGGATGGGGAAGGATGGAGGGGGGTATTCACTGGTTGGGGGGCTTTGAGGATCATGCAGGGAGAAGCAGGAAATCAATGGGGAGTCGCTCTCATCAGCCAGGATCTTCTGCAAACAACCAGATCCAGGATGAGAATTTGGGGATGCACAGAAGGACTGGGATGTCCCTGGACATGGCAGCACCCAGGGAGCTCCGTTCCCACCATCAGGGTGAGTGCCTGTGGGGAATCCAGCTGCTGGAAACCCTCCTGCTCCTCTGCAGGGGCAGAAGGAACCTCTCCCCTCCAGGGAGGTGAAGGCCGCGGGGATGATGGAGAGCAGGAACAGCAACAAATGAAGATTAATGAGGCTGAGGCAGCAATTAGCAGCAGCCGGCGCTGACCGAGCACGGGCTGAGCATGGGCAGGCGGGTACGGGGGGGCCAGCCCCGGCTCCCCCAGCCCACAGTGATGAAGTGTCCCAGGGAGACCCCGATCTGGGAGAGGCTCGTTAGCTAATGAAGGGCAGCTGCCACCGCGGAGCCAGAGCGATGAGTTATTGCTCCTTTATGGGATGGGAAAGCCAGGTCTGAGCTGTCCTGCGGGGACGGAGATGTGGGTACCCCGCAGACCTCCACGAATGTCAGCTGGAGGAGCTGCCCCAAAACTGTGCTGCTGTGTGCCAGGGCTTGGGCTTGGATGACCATAAATGAAAATCCCGAGACAGTTTAAGGCCAGACCTCTTGCACCCCAATGCCAGCGGGAAGCCTGGGCACTACAGAGCCCACACGATCCTGCAGTGCAGCCCGAGGGCAAGCAGAGATTCCTGAGTACAGCTGAGATATTTGGCAGTGCCCCACCCGGATCTTGACGCCAGCAGGTGTTTTGCTTCTGGGGTCAAAAGCACAAGAGCTGGAGGGGGAGATCCCATCTCTGCCGGACCCACTGGCACAATGCCTGAGCATCCCTCCGGCCTTTCACACGGCTCCTGACTGCCCAGCGCTCCCATTGCATCCAGAGCGGGACACGGGAGGGACATGCCGGGCCGGAGCTTCAGCTCACAGCGGTGAGACAGGAGACTAATTAAGGCAAAAACATGACTTAGCTTCTAATGGTCATTTAATTAACAGAGAATTCCTGGCAAGGGATGTGTGAAGGCACCAGACCAAAGGATCAGGGAGGAGGGAGGGGAGGGGGAGCTGGGTGGGGAGATGCTGCAGGACCCTGGTGCAAAGGGACTCCGCAACAGCCCAGCAAAGCCCCAGATCTCATCCCTGTTCCCCTTCCCCAGCCCCAGCAGAACACCACAGCAGCTGCACCAGCGGTGCCACATCAGACCCTCAGCACCCAGGGTGGTGGAGCAGCTGCCAGGGCTTGGGGAGCGCTTTCCCCTGGGATCCCCCCACACTCCCACCCTGTGCTGAGGGCAAGGGCAGTCTCTGCTCCCCCAGCTCCACACTTTTCAGGAGAGGGTATTCCTACTGGGAATTCCGACTGCTGCACAGCCCAGGTGAGGAGTGTGATGGGGCAAGGATACTCCAGCAGCAAGTGGAGTCACAGGACCTGAGCTGCTGAGACATCACCCACGCAGGGAAACGTTTTCCTGTCCCCAAACCCATGTATGAGCAGGCGCTGCTGGCCGGACATCCCCACCTTCCAAGGGAAACTGAGGCACAGCATGGGAAGCAGTGCCCTGAGAGAGGAAATCCCTGAGCAGGGCTGAAGCTCAGCACTCCCCCAGCTCTGAGTGGGCCAGTGACAGCCAGCAGAGCTCACCTGGATCCCCAGCACTGCTCCCCATCCTGCAGGCTCCGGCAGCAGCTCTGGATGGGACCAGAGCCAGCCAGCATCCCCCTCCCCACCATGGCACACTCCACGCACGGCCTCATCACCCACCAGCACCTGGCTCGGCTAATTAAAAGTAACAACTTTCTGGGGTTCAGCAGCCCCAACCACAGGCTCTTCCCCAGCGGTGAGTAATCCAAGGAGGGCACCACACTGCACAGCTCGGGATGAGCTCCTGCCTCGCTGCCCCACAGCCGGAATCTGGGCTCCTCATCCTGGAGCCCCCAGCCTCAAGGAAGGAGACTCAGCCCCCAGCTCATGAGGGAGAGCTTGTAAAATAAAAAATTAAAAACTGATGTTGGTTTCGCAGCTGGTGCTTGCCTATGAGAGAGGATCTGCGTTACTCACAGCAAAACCAAGTGAGATCCAACAGAAAAGGCAGCCTTAAGGCAGCCTTTGTCCATCATTTGGGTTCCAGATTGATGGTTTCTGGTGTTCCCAAGCCAAACCATCGGCTCCTGCTGCCAGAAGTCTCCCACTGGATGGACACCTGAAGGTCAGTGTGGGGAAAGGATGATCCCACCTTGCCCTGCTCACTCCTGTACATCTCCTCTTGCAAAGCATCACCCCAGCCAACACTCACCAGGTATTGGGGTGCCTCTCAGCAATGGCGGGGGCATTGTGACTCAGGGAGATGGCAGGTTTGTCCCTACCCAGGGACACCTCCCTGCATGGGGACCACCCTGGCACCCACCAGCGCCGGGGTGCCCAGTGAGGCAGCTCAGGGATTTTGTGTGCCTTTGCCCCTGAAATCAGAACAGCACTGAGGTGAAATGGGGGACAAGGGCGGTGACAGCCCACGACACCAGCACCTGCATCAGAGGAGAGGAGGACCCACTGCTGGGCACTCAGAGCCCTGCCTGGCACCCAGAGGTGCTGATCTCCCAAAGCCCACTTTTTCTAGAGGAATCAGGCCCTGGCTCTGGCTTTGCAGCTGCCCCAGGAAGGAAGGGCAGGAGGGGGCTGAGCTGGGACTGGTGCCAGGGCTCCCGCAGGAGCCGGGGCAGGTGCTGCCACAGCCACTGCCACCTGGAATTTGGGTGCCAGCAGCAAAGGGACTGGTGAGCACCTTGTCCCCCTCTCCACTGTGGCTGTCTGCTCCCCATCTCCCATCACTGCTGCACTGCTCTCTGCCAGAGGCATCCCACAGGAATGCTGCAGAGGCTGCAGGCACCACTCACCACCGGCACTCCATCCAGAGGGTTTCGGCTCAGGCCATGGGCCACCATGGCACAGGTAGAAAAGGCAGCTGGGGATGCTGGAGACCACAGTCCCATGAGCTGGGGGCACACAGCTGTTACCACGGACAGCAGAGCACATGGAACATCCCACATGGCACTGGCTGCTGCCACAGCAAACCACCAGGCTCACCCCAGCCCCAGGCAGCACAGGCAGTCCACCTTTGGCACACAGAGCCACAAATGGCCAAAGAAGCCTCCCAGGTGCTGCCGGAGCCCAGCCCGCTCCCCAGCACCGTGATGCCGCAGCGGCCGTGTCTTGCTCCGAAGACAACACGAGAGCAGCTAAATAGGGCACCAGATGGTGATGGGCTGAGCTGCCCTGGCACTTCGAAGCCACCACACAGCCGAGAGTTCCAAGTTCTGCCCTCCCGGGTGGGCATCACGCTGCTGGCACCACAGCCACACTGCCGGCACTCCCGGCCATGGCCCTGTGCCACAGTGATGGCTCCAGATCAGCATGGGAGGAGAGAAAAGGAGCCAGCTCAGCTCCTGGGGAACAGCCAGAAGCAGCTCCAGGAGCGAGCCGAGACGCCGTGGATCGATCGTAGACGGGAGCAGGGAGCGCACGCCCTGTGCTGCTCCCCAGCTCAAGGGACGGGCAAACAAGCAGACACAAGCCACAAGGGGCCATTTCCAGGGGGAGGCTCCAGGGAGATCTCCACAGCTCCCAGCCAAGCACGAAGTCGTGATGGGCTGGTGTTAGAATCCAGGAAACCACCTCTCAGCCCTGGAGAGCCCCTAGCAATGCTCATCCTCCTCCTCCTCCCTATCAGCCTGGGCTCAGTCCCCCAGGACTGGCTGCCTGTGGGAGCAATGCTGGTGCTGCTTGCCCAGCTCCAAGGCACGGAGAGCCCAGAGGCAGAGTAGAGCTCTGTGTCCCCAGGGCCATCTGGCCTTGGGGCATTTGGGGTCACAAAGGGAATGGAGGAAGCACAATGATGGGATCAGCAAGTACACACCACCACAGCAGCCCAGGGGATTTTGTTGTCACAAAAAGCCCCACCAAGGCCAGGACACAGGACTGACTTCCATGAACAAACCTTGTGCAGATGGAGAAATGTCACTGGGAGAGCTGGGAGCGCAGCTGGGGCGATGGGCACAGCCCCTGTACACCACAGGGGTGTCCTCTGTCCCTGCCCAACTCCTCTGAATTGCATCCCTATGTGACTCCGAGTGTTTTGTTGGCACAAGCACAACAGCACACACTTTCAGGGCTACACACAGGAGCTGTTCCCCCAGTGCATCTTGGAGAAGGTTGTTCCTCCCCTGGAAAAACCTGAAGAGCCTGGATGCAAAGCGCCCTGGTTCCTGACCTGATGTTGGTAGTCACCATCCCTTCCAAGGGTCCCCCATGGCTAGGCCCATGCCACCCCACCAGGAGGTCTCTGCCAGGCTCTCCGGTGGCACAGAGCAGTGGCTGAGCCGGCACAGCCACACACAGCTCACTGCGGCACCGGGCAGTGGCTGTGCCAGGCTGCTGGCAATGGTGCCAGGATGCTGCATGGGCAGCGTGGGCACAAGCCAGCACCTTCACCCCAGGCACTAACCCGGCTCTGCCAGGCCTCACTTCCAGGAGAAAACCCTGGGACTCCCCTGGGAAGGGAGCAAGACAGCAACAGAGCCCACAGGGAGTCGATGTGCTTGTAAACCCACGCATGGAACTGAAATTTGGGGTTGTTTTCTTCCTTGAATCCTCTGCTCGAGGCCAGTGGGAGCTGTGGGGCCACTTGGGGTTCCCCAGTCCCAGCAACCCTGAGTCCCAGCATGTCCCCAGGGACACCCTGTGTCCTGCAGGAGAAGGCAGGAGGCAGCTCCCTGGGATGATGCTGAGCACTTTGGAGGCTGATCCCACCTCCATGCTGTTTTGGTGGAATTGCTCTGGTGTGAGGCACCACATGAGTCTCACAGGGGCAGGGATGCCTCATCCTATGCCAGTACTGCCAGAATGTCAGCTGCCGGATCAGCTCTGCTGATCCCAAAGAACCCTGGCACCCAGGCATATCTTGGGCATCCTGCTGCTCACAGACACTCCCAATCCCCATGGCTTCAGCCTGGCCCCGGAGCAGCTCCCCAGGTCCCTGGCAGCAGGACAGTCCCCACAGACCACCTCCAGCTCAGCGCAGACTCGGGGCTTGGACTACCCCATCGCATCCCACAGCAGCCACCTACACCTTGTGCCACAAGCACCCTCTTTGCTCCTGGGCTCCCCACATCCCCAGGGATGCACAAGCCCAGAGTCCGCATCCACTGCACCCTGCAGGGCTGGGAAAAGCTGGGGAGCATGAAACAGCCTGGATTAATTAAAACACATCAGCTTTCCTCAAGATGCACGAGAAGGACATCCCGTCAGTGCCAGAAGTCCCTTCCAGGCCCGTGGGGGCACAGACACCCAACAGCCAGCAGGGAATGGGTTTGGTGCAACAGTCAGACAGCCTGTGTGGGAGAGCGGGATGTGGCTCCAGACGGCAGGAATTTGGCACAGCCCAGCACTGCCACATGTACTGCCAGAGCTGGCTGCAGTCACTCCTCCCAAAGCACCAGCACCAGCAGAGCCACCCTGGGGGGACAAGGAGCTCTGCCAGACTCTGACTGCTGACCAGCAGCTAAATTCAGAGACACCATGATTCCTCCTCCAAACATCAGAGCTGATGAAACATCACAACTTCCAGCACGCAGGAAGCGATGGAGCAGGTGGTCCCACTGGGATGTGGCAGCCCCCAAACTCAGCAGGAAACAGCAGGATCCTACATCTCAGGGCTGACAGGAATGGGCCAGCACCATCCCCAGCTGCAGGATCACACCAGTTTGGGGCATTCGGATTCCAGACGCACGCTGCCTAATTTACGATTTAATTAATAAATGGGGAATTATGCCAAGTTTATCCAATACTTTTGGATGCGTGATGTTATCAAAATCCCATTACTGATGAAGGATGGCATGAAGAGCAAAATTAGCTTTGGCATCTGAAACAGTTCAGTCAATGTGATAACACAATTATTAGGGCTAATAATCAAAGAGCACTTTGGGGAACACAGGCTGATGCAGGAGCTGAGCTGAGGGCATGAGCCAGGGAAGAGTCGTGTGTTCACCCAGGAGGGAAAGGCCGACCACAGCCAAGGGCAAAAGCATTTTGCTGATCGCCCTTACCGGCGGCTCCAGATAACTGGCACAGGGAAGGCGCTAGTGGCCACCAAGCTGAGGAGGAGCACGGCCAGGCGCAGTGCCGAGCTGCACTGCCGGAAGTAGGGAATTAAAAAACAGAGGATCTTAAAACCAATGGGCACTGGGTCCCATCTGTACACTGGGCATTGATCCTGCTGGAGGACATCACGGCTGCCAGCTCGCAGCTCTCTGCGCAGCCCGGGGAAGGAGAAACTCCGGTTATAATGAGGCGCCGCAGTCATCTGGCTCCCAGAGCTGGGACTTTGCCAAAACGATGGTGAACTGGAGGAAGGACCTGAGGGGGAGTGGGAGTCCTGGCTCACTTCGGTGGCCTCTAGCTCTAGCCCAGTGACCATCCCTGGGGCTTATGGAGCAGGAGGCAGCTCCCACGGGAGCAACCAGCAGCAAATGCCACAGTGGCTGTGTTTGGAAACTCCTTCCCCAACCATATTTATAATATATATCCATGTACACGTATAAAGGTCTATATGACTGTATTTGTGTGTCCTCCCTCCTCCAGGACCGTGGGTGCTGTGGGCAGTGGGGTGCAGAGCCAGGGCGGCCGGCAGCAATGCAGTGCAGCTGGTGCTGCCTCACCGCCGCTGCCATCCCCGGGCTCACAGGCAGCGAGGGACATGTCCTCACCCTGCAGAATCGGGGGCACCGGGGCTTCAGGCTGGCTCTCAGCAGCGGTGCTCACCATGGGAGGCCGGGCAAGGTGCCAGGGGATCGGGCAAGGTCAGACCCATTCCTGCACTACACCCATAAGCAAGGAGGAGACGGCATCGCTCCGAGAGGCGCTTGGGTTTGGGGGCACTGGGGTGCTTTGCTGGGTTGTGCTGCTCTCGAGCAGCACAGGTGACGTCCCACTGCCACTGCTGGCCTCAATGACCTTGGGTGCATCACCTCCCCGTTGATGCCTCACACTCCCCCTGCACACAGACCACTGCAAGCCACACTTCCTCCCACCAAAACCCTGCGGCCAAAAGCACCCACGCGCGGCAAGGGCGCAGAGCCCCGGGGGTGCCCCGGGGATGCCCCGAGGGTCCGGCAGCCCTCGGCAGCGTGCGGCCGAGGCACTGTGCTAGCGAGGAATTAATGCAGCAGGCTGGAGACTCCTGCCGGTGGCTGCGCTGCCGCTCGGTGCGTGCAGGAGCAACACCGCTGCAGCAGCACCTCGCGTACCAGCCAGCCTGCGCTCAGGACTGAAGTTTTGCTGCAGCAGAGGAGCAGGCGGGGAGTCCAGCAGCGCCCTGCAGCTCCACAGCGCAGGAGGCTGTGCTGTCGGACACTCTGCAGTGGGTGACAACCCGCAGCACCCCGGCCACTCTCACTCGGACGACAGAAGAGCGCTGCGCCAAGGAGCACCCGTGCAGAGAGAAACAGAGGCACTGATACAGTTGGAGACCACGAAACAATGGGTGACACATACTTGTGTGTCCCCCCCCCCCGTGCCATAGTCACCTTGCAACGCTGCCTGTCCCCTGCGCAATTTGCAGAGCTCCTTTGGGATCACTCTTTAAAACTAGGCTGAGGGGAGCAGCGATGTGCTGGGCACAGCAAGGGCTGCAGCACCCCAGTGTGACATCCCCGGCGCTGGACTGAACCCCTGTGCACGGCTGCACCCTGACGGCACCCAGCCAGTGCAGGGAGGGCTGGCGGATCCCGGAGCTTGGTGTAGCCACGGCAGGGGAATCCAGACGAAGGGGCTGTTTGGAGCTGGCTCCAGGCCAGGCCGCTACGAAGAAGCCGTCAGTGCAGAGGGGCTTGTGGCTGCCCACGCTGAGGCCAAGCCGCTCCCACGAGTTCCCAGCACCAGTGTGGGTTCCCCGCAATGCTGCGGGAACAACCCCACGCCCTCGGCACTCCGGGGGCCAGCACCCCAAGGGCACCCATTGTCGGGCATCCGCAGGGATGAGGAGCTGGAGCATCCCGCAGCGCCCAGAGGGCACTTTTGACCCGGTGGCACCGCGCGGCATCCCCGGCGTGGTCCCGCATTCCCAGGGGGTCTCATGCTTTCGGGGGAGTCCTCACGCCCCTGGGTGCTCCCCGCCAGTTCTGCAGCCTCCTGCACCACTGGCCGCTCTCCTCCCCATCCCTCCAGGCTACGTCCCCAGCCGCCTTCTGGGCGCAGCCCACCACGGACAGCCTCTGGGCGTTGGGCAGCTCTGGGACCCGCGTCCTGGGATGGGTTCCCGAGAAAAGCGCAGGTTCCTGCCCCGCTCCCGGCACCGGGACACGGCGAGGCGTACTACCCGGTCCCCGCGGCGAGTACTCCATCCCACCCCACGGGGAACGAGCGCACCTCGGGCGCCGGGACGGGCTCGCCGAGAGCTCGGGCGGCCCCGTCCCGCAGACCCCGCGCCGCTGCGGCACCAGGGGAAACTTCGGCGGGAGTGCGGGCGGGCACTTACCGGCCGGGGTGGCGGGGCGGGAGCGGTGCGGTCCGTGCGGTCGGAGCGGGCGGGGAGAGGAGCGGTCCGTGCGGGGCGGGCGGGGAGGGGAGC
>VWPU01002917.1:4456-14980 GCA_013398955.1 Callaeas wilsoni
TCTGGCAGTGCCATCTCCCGTGTCCTGTCCCTCCATCCCTTGTCCCCAGTCTCTCTCCAGCTCTCCTGGAGCCCCTTCAGGCCCTGGCAGGGGCTCTGAGCTCTCCCTGGAGCTTTTCTTCTCCAGGCTGAACAATCCCAGCTCTCCCAGCCTTTCCTCCCAGCAGAGCTGCTCCATCCTCTGATGGTCCTGGAGCCTGCCCTGGACTCCCCAGCAGTTCCGTGTCCTCGCTGTGCTGGGCCCCAGGGCTGGAGGCAGCTCTGCAGGTGGGGTCTCACCTGAGCAGGGCAGAGGGGCAGAATCCCCCCTCTCCTGCCAGTATTGTGCTGGGATGAGCCCAGGATGGATTTGGACTTCCCACACCAAACAGATTTTGGGCAAACTCTGACCGAATGCTTGCTTTAGGTGCTGTAATGGGTCCCAAAAAGTCTTGAAACTGGGAAACAGAAGTTTCTGTTTGTGCTGCTCGGTGTTGCTTGGGCAGAGGGAGGTTTTTTGTTAAGAAATGGAAAGTTTGGAGTTTGGGAATGAACAGTGGGAAGTGAGGGTTGGTTTGGGGATACTGCAGCAAGGGAGAAGGAGCTGCTGCCCTCCCGAGTGCTCCTCCCCACCCATAACACATCCATGCTGGAAAGGCTGCCAGGCTTGTTCCCAAAAATACTCCGTGTCCTGTTTCTCAGCCTGCCGGTGCCGAGGAGCAGGATCTACCCATGGAGACGTAAACACCTGGGGCTTTCCTGGGCCAGGCCACTGCCAGGCTTAAGTGTGGCAGAGTGACTGGGAGAACTAATTAATGGAGCAGGCTGATTCCCAGTAGCCTCAGGAATTGGAATGTCGCAGTAATTAATAGATTAATTTCTCTTTGGAGGAGAGAAATAGGTGGATAATGAGGAGATCAGGGACTGTCCACGTCTGCCCTTTCCTGATGGTGTTTTGGGGAAGCAGTTCCGGTGTCAGCATCTGGTAACTTCAAATCTTAAAACTTGTTTTTATTTCCTAAAGAAAAGAGCATTAGCCAGGCTTTGGAGTTTGTCTCCTGGAATTGCCAGAGTACCCCGTGGTGCTTTAATGAGCAGTCAGGGCCATGGTTTTGGGAGGATCCAGCCCCAGCCTGAATTCCCTCATTCTGGGGTTTGACATTCCATGTTATTGGAGTGAGAAGGGGTAGAAGGTTGTGCTGGGAGTAAATACAGCAGAGAACCTGGTTAATGGTTTTCCAGAGCTTTGGAGCGTTACCAGCTATCCAGGAGAGCAGCGGGACTGCCCTGTGCTCTGGCGGGGATCTCCCCTGGGTTTCTGCAGAGGAATTTTGGAGGAAAAGGGGGAAAGATCCACCCAGTGTAAGTGATTTATACAGAGTCTCTGCCTTCCTCACACCTTCAGTCGTGGTCACTCACTAAACTTGGGATCAACACCAGCCAGGGGTTATCTTGTTATCCCTTCCCCGGATCAGCCGAGCTCGGAGCTGCCGGTGTTTGTTGTGTTTGGAGAGTCCCTGCTGGCAGGGGTGGGGGGATAGGGCTCTGTGCCTGCCCAGTGCATTGCAGGTATTCCCAAAAGGCTCTTTGGACAGCAGCATGGCTGGCTCGGGCCCCCCTGTGCTTTGCAATATCCTGGAGAGCTGGTTTTGCTTGGGAATGTGCCTGCATCCCATGGGAAAGCGTGATCCGTAGGACCAGACCTCCATAGGAATGACGGGAGCTGACCTCCTCAGCGCCCTCCCTTCCCAAAGGACACGTTCCTGCGATGCTCAGGGTCTCCAGCTCACCAGGACCATCACCAAGGTGTCAGCTTTATGGCTGGGGTGGCTCTTTAGGGTTCCAGGCCATGGGAATGTGGTATCTGAGCAGCACCTTCGTGGCCTGGGGTCCGTGTCTGCATTCCAAGGGGGAATTACGGATCGTCTTTGCTGTTTTCCGCAGGGGTAGGGATAGGAAGAATGGCTGTGATGGGGCTGGAGCTTGGTTTCCATGACGTCCTTGTCCACAAATGCAGCCTAAATGTCAGAGAACAGAGTCTCCTTCAGGCTGTTTGTTTGGGTCCTGTTTGGCATCCACAAATAATAGCCCTAAAAATAGGTGGGTGAGATTCCTTACTAATCTTTGGGGAGGGGGTTTTGCACGGGGATGTGAACCAGGCTTGGTTTTTGGTGATCCCGGGAAGTTTGTCTGGGAAGTGGGAGCTGGGAGAGCCCCTCAGGTGATGGATAACAGGGGTTTGTCCACGGTGACCTGTCCAGGTCCTCGGATGCCAAACCCAGCTGCCTCTCCGGACAGCTCATGCCTTCGGTGCTTGTAGTGCCTCTGGCACTTGCCCTCCAAGTCAGCTCCTAATTTTATCTCGTTACCCACACGGTGACAATGTGACACAGCAGAGGAGAGGGAATGACATCAGCAGACGGATGGATCCCTGCGGAGCAGCGGCAGGGATTTGATTTTAATTAAAGATGAGCAGTGCCGAGGTGATTCTGCTTTTAAATTGGTGCAGTGATCCCTGTCACGAGCTGTGAGGCTGCTCAGGACTGGCGCTGTCTCTGCACGTGGTGTTCAAATGCTCCATTCCTACAATTCCAAACATCCTAGTAATGAACACTGAGCTTCCTGGAAAATGCGGAGTCAGTCCCTGTGTTTAAAAGAAAATGCAATTTCTAACACACCAAGAGGTGTGTGAGGTGGGGAGCTGCTTTTGACCATCTATTTAAACACACAGGGAGACTTTTTTTACCCAAAAGTTCAGTGGGTATCTGGAGGCAGCTGGAATCCCCTCAGCAGCGCCAGGAATTCCGTGGCTCCTGCAGGACTAACAGTCGTTGGGATGGGGTGGGAGGGATACGTGTGCTTTTGGTGTGAGTGGTTGGTTTATGTTATTCTGCCAAGATTTCTACATGTGGAGGGAGCCTCGTGTTTGGAAGAGAACACGGTGGTTCCATCAGCTGAGGAGGCTGGAACTTAGGGAATATTTTATCTGCTCCTGGCTTTGCTCCTTGTGCCAGCCTGGTGTGGGCACAGGCCCAGGGCAGTGCCTGTCCCCTGTGCTGGGACCCTCGTGGCAAGAAGGGACATGGAGGGGCTGGGGCGTGTCCAGGGAAGGGAACGGAGCTGAGGAAGGGGCTGGAGCCCCAGGCGCGGCTGAGGGAGCTGGGAAAGGGGCTCAGCCTGGAGAAAAGGGGGATCGGGGGGGACCTTGTGGCTCTGCACAACTCCCTGACAGGAGGGGGCAGCCGGGGGGGCCGGGCTCTGCTCCAGGGACCAGAGACAGGAGGAGAGGGAATGGCCTCAGGCTGGGCCAGGGAAGGCTCAGGGTGGACACCAGCAGGAATTTCCCCATGGGAGGGGTGGTCAGACATTAGAATGGGCTGCCCAGGGAGATTTGGAGTCTCCATCCCTGGAGGTGTCCAAGGAAGGCCTGGATGTGGCACTCAGAGCTCTGGGCTGGGGACAGGGTGGGCATCGGGCACAGCTTGGACTCAGTGATCCAAGGTCTTTTCCCACCTTAATGATCCTGTGTGATCCTTGGTGAGGAGCTCCCCAAGCGCGGAGCAGCTGCTGGGTGTGTTGGCACTGGTTTATGACCCAGGACCGCGTGTTTGCTCTGTGGCCGCTGGCAGTTTTGGGGGATTGGAGGTGAAGACACCAAGAATTTTGCCGGAAGTGAGCTGCTCTGGAGTGGGAAAGAGCAAAACAGACTGTAAAGGAATTGTGATGGTTTTGAAGGATTCCTTGGAATAAGTTTTTGTATTGAGCAGAGTAAAGAGCTTCATTTTTCCTCTGGAAGGGGAGGCTGCAGGTTGTGGTTGGAGTGTCGGGGGCGTGCGGGGCTGTCCGGCAGCGCTCGGTGACAGTGCCGTGAGTCACCTGTTCTCCAGCTCTGAGGGGGAGGCGACGCTCTGCAATTACAGCACCTCACCTCCCACCTTCGGACCGTGGCTTCGGCCCCGGGGCTCACCTCCAGAGCCACCAGCGGTGGAGGAACGTGACTTTTGCCAAAGCCACCTCTCCTCTGCCGGGAAGGAGGGAGCAGAACAGAGCCTTCCCAGGCCTGCGGTGTGGCTTGTGCCAGCTCTGTGCCCACAGTGAAATGAGTTAAGAAGCTCCTGAGTGTGTTTCCCCCACCTTCCACCCCGTGTTCCTGCTGTCTGTCTCCCCCATGCACCGAAATATTTCATAAGGGATATTCCAGAGGCCCTGGGAGCCGTGGTGAACTCCGGGAGGCTGAAAAAGTGGTTTCAAAACCATGATGTCACCTGGGCTGGCTCAGTGAGGAGCCAACCCCTTCCCCTCAGTTGAACTTCCGTTGTTTGCCACAGCTGCTCCAGAACATCTCCATCCTCACTGGGATATCCGCCTCCCTGCTGCCTGTTCCCCACTCCTCTCTCGGAGGACAGCAGGCAGCTCATACACATTTTCCTCCCTCCTGAGGAGCGCTGGAATGGGATTTTCCTCCCTCCCAGTCCCCTTGAAGAGGAAGGAAACTGCAGGTGTTTGCTCTCCACGGGAGGCTCTGGCTGAGACCTTGTGCCTTGTGAAGCTCTGCCTCGTTTTGTTACTTCCCAGGACAGAGTTTAGTAGGAAACTCGAGCTCCCACCCACCTTTTATCTTCCTGAAGTGATTTATTCCCTTCTAGGTGGAGGCTGCCATGGCCTGTACCACCAACAGCCAACGCTGTGGTTTGGCCTCTTGCCGTGACTTGTGCTCCTTCCCTGCTCACTGGGGCAGCAGGGAATTTCTGTCCAAACCCGTTCCTTTCCTGAGCTGCGCCCGCTGTGGTTCCTGCCGGCAGCGTGGGGATGCAACCAGGCCTCCAAGTAGAGCAGTTGCCTCTCGCCAGCTGGAATTTCCTTCTGTAGTGCCAGTTATTGGCTGGCTAAACTAGGGCACTCTCAGGTAGTGTTTTCCCCCCTTCCTTGAAGATTAAATCAAACACAGAAAGCTGTTTCGGAGCCTCTTTTAAGAGAGCCGTTGTGAGGATCTAAAAATACCAGTGGGGTTGGGGCAGGTCACCTGAAGGAGGGTTGAAACCTGGCTTCGTTTTCCTCCTTAGCCGAGTTTCTCTGCGTAATTGCTCTGGTTGCAACACCTGGACACCTTTGCTGAGGTGGATGCCAGCCTCGGGCAGCGGCTGACGCGCTCAAATCCCGGCTCTGTCGGGGTGATTAAGGCGTCTTTCCGCCACGGGTGACTCGGCAGCGTGTGGAAAGGCAGGGAGCAGCACGGGGAGCAGCACAGGGAGGCTCCCTGCGTGCGTGAGGGGCAGGGCAGGGACTTCTCCTGACAGGAATGCGGCCCTGCCGGCCAGCCCGTCCCGTGTCCCGTGGCTGTGGGCTCGGGGCTCGGCGGTTGGGAATCGCGCCTGCGGATCGCCCCGGCCGCGGCCGCTCCTCTGCCCGGCTCCCGCCTGCGTCCGGGGGTACCTCGCTGTGGAATCCCGTGGGGTTTTGCCTTCGCAGGGGTTTTACTGCCAGCTGGAGCGGTTAAAATGAGCGATGAGCGCCCGGTGCCGCGACACGCCGGATCCACGGCCTGCTGTGGGTGTACTCCTGGTTACAGCAAAGCGCTCGTGGTGGTTTCGCTGCTCTCATGAGTTATCCGTGGTGGCTTTGCTTTTCCCTGCCTCTTGATTCCCAAGTCATCCTCGGATGGAATCACACACTCCCTACCCCCTTTACAGATCAGCATGCAGAAGAGTGAAGTTAAACGTGTGCCCAGACAGGCTCCAACTCCAGCCTCCAAACTGAGATTGGTCTTCATTTTATTAAAAACTTCATGTTTCTACTTTTCTCTCCTTTTCTAGGAAATAGACAGACGGTTGGAAAAGAAGCTGAAGATCACACAGAAGGAAAGGTAACATCCTGATCTTCCTGAGGTGCTGTTGGACAGCTGGAGGCCTGGGGAGTGGGAGTAGTGGGGAAAAAGCTTCAAACTGAGCAGGGAGCGCTGGGTGGAGTTGGGAATTAGGGAATCCCTGTCTCCATGCCACTAGGTGGCCCTTTGGAGCCGCGGCTGGGCAGCAGAAAGCTGCTCAAGAGCGGTTCGGTTTCAGAGCCGGCTCCTGCAGAGTGCATGTAGCTCCAGCTTGGGGGAAGCCACGTCAGAAAAAGGCACTCACGGGAAGAAATGGGTGAGTCAGGTAATCCCAGCCCCTGGCTCTGGATTAACTTGCTGTGTCTTGCATCAGGGAGAATTTATTTTCCTGCTTCCTTTGGGTCAGGGCAGGGGTGTGTTATTGCCTCCTACCAGAAATGTTTCTAGTCACTGCTGACAAGTCCTTTGTGGGGTTTTTTTCCCCTTTGATTATTAAAGAGTCATGGGATTTATCCTTTGGGAGTTCCACACAGAAAGGGGACCATAAAACGTTCAGATGGTGAGCTGGGGCCGAGGCTGGCTCTGAGGAGTGAAATGGCAGGGTTGGAGTGAAAGGCTGGGTATCCTGGTGAGAGGAGCCCTAAAAATCCTTGCAGGGAATGAAATCGAGGTGCTTATACCAAAATCTTTGACTAGAAATGCTAAAACTTTACCCACTGTCTGTTCCCTTTCCTTCAGTGGAGTTTGATGGTGTCAAACACTGATTTTCCATCGCTTTCTGAGCCAATCCGCTGCTCTAGTTTAGAGTTACAACTGTAATGAGGTCTTTAATTATCACAGGCTGCTCTTAATCACAGGAATGACATTCGAGCATGAGGAATTCGTACGCCGGGCAGAAAACCCTCATGGAAAACAAACACCAACCCAGTGTTTCTCTTTCCAACAGCAGAAAGTCCAAATCTCCTCCCAAAGTGCCGATCGTGATCCAGGACGACAGCCTTCCCGCGGGGCCTCCCCCCCAGATCCGCATCCTCAAGAGGCCGACGACCAACGGCGTCCTCAGCAACCCCAACTCAGCCAGCCGCCCGGCCTTCCCCGTGAAATCCCTGGCGCAGCGCGAGGCCGAGTACGCCGAGGCCCGGAAAC
Organism: Callaeas wilsoni; assembly: GCA_013398955.1. Taxonomy (NCBI): domain Eukaryota; kingdom Metazoa; phylum Chordata; class Aves; order Passeriformes; family Callaeidae; genus Callaeas; species Callaeas wilsoni. The sequence continues at coordinate 11,405 of VWPU01002917.1, forward strand.
GCATCCTGGGCAGCGCCAGCCCCGAGGAGGAGCAGGAGAAGCCCATCCTGGACAGGTGAGAGCAGCCTCGTGGGCTCCTTGGGAGCTCCTGCCCGGCACGGGTGGGGATGAGCTGCTTGGGGAGTACAGCCAGGCCAGCAAGGAGGGAGGAGGGCTCTGTTAGCAGAGCCTCAGCTGGGTGGCAGTGAGGGGAAGTGCCTGCTGAGGCCATAAATCATGGAATCATTAGGGTTGGAAGAGCCCTCCAAGATCACAGAGTCCAACCATTACCTGGCACTGCCGCGTGCCCCACTGAACGTGTCCCCAGGTGCCACGTCCGTGTGCCTTTGAAACATTTCCACAGATGAGGCAGCCACGGCTTCTCTGGGCAACCTGTGCCAGGGCCTCTCCTCCCGCACAGGGAAAAATTTCCTCCCAATATCCCATCTAACCCTGCCCTCTGGCAGTGGGAAGCCTTTCCCCCCAGTCTGTCTCCAGGCTCTTGTCCAGTCCCTCCCTCTTTCCTGTTGGCCCATTCAGGCACTGGAAGGCCGCAGTTAGGTCACCCCAGAGGTTCTCTGTTCCAGGCTGAACAATCCCAGTTCCCTCAGCCTTTCCTCTCAGCAGAGCTGCTCCATCCCTCTGATCGCCTTGGCGGGCTCCCGTGGACTTGTTCCATGTCCTTCCAGTGCTGGGGACCCCAGAGCACGTGACAGCATTGCCGTCGGGCAGGGGTTTTGTTCCGTGTCCTTCCAGTGCTGGGGACCCCAGAGCACGTGACAGCATTGCTGTGGGGCAGGGGTTTTGTTCCGTGTCCTTCCAGTGCTGAGGACCCCAGAGCACGTGACAGCATTGCCGTGGGGCAGGGGTTTCCTGAGAGCACTCGGAATTCCACACTGCCTTCCCTCCAGCCCTGCTCCATGTGTCCCGGCCGACCCCAGCTCTGCTCCCTCTGTCCCTGCAGGCCGCCGCGGATCTCGCAGCCCGAGGACACCAGGCAGCCCAACAATGTGATCCGGCAGCCGCTGGGCCCCGATGGCTCCCAGGGCTTCAAGCAGCGCAGATAGAGGCGGACGCGCCGTTCCGCCGGCACGGACACACGGACCTGGGCGAGGGGACCTCCCGGGTTGATTTGCACTGTGACCCTTTTGCTCTGCCCACTGTGACCTTCAGCCCCACGCACTGTGACCCCCCCTCTCCACCCACTGTGACCGGCGATCCCAGCAGGGCTGTCCCCGCAGCCAGGGGGACAAGAGGGGCCGTGCCGGACTCGGCCGGGCGCAGGGAGTTGTGTGTGTCCCGCTCGGGTCGGAGCGAGCGCCAGCAATAACGTTTGTTGTACTCGAAACCAACCTGGCATTTAAGGAAAAAAAAAAAAAAAAGATGGGAAGCCTCCCCAGCTGCGCATGTTGTCCTCATCACTTCCAGAATGAGTTCTGTTTCCAAGGATATTAGGTTCTTTTATTTGGTTTTTCTGTTTGTTTTCTGTATCTCGGATCGGCAGAGTGCGTGGCAAGGGTTTGAGCTGTTTGTTTGAATCCAGAGAGGTAGTGGAGTGTTCCGAAGGGAATTCCAATGGATTTCCATGAGTATGATGGCTTGAGGATGACAAGCTCGTGCTTCTCCTCCATTTCCACTGCCATGGAAGCGAACTCCTGGATACCCTTGGATACCTCGGAGTCGGACCCAGTTTACGTCTTGCTCTTGTTAAAGCTTGGCTCCGGTTCCTTGCTGGCTTTGAGGAAAAGCTTAAAATACATCCTTTTGGGGTTCTTTTGTATTTGGGGAGAAGGGAATGCAGAGTGATCCCGTGAAAATGCCTGCTGTCCGGCCACGGAGGGCCGGGCAGTGAAGAATGAGGGAGATGTGGCGAGGAGGAGAGGCTCCGGCGCTGCTCTGGCCGCGACGTCGGGCAGTGGGATATCCCGAGGCTCCGGCCCCGGGCGGCGCAGGGACGGTACGAGCTCTCCCGGAATGGCAGAACCGGGAACCAGACCAGCCTTGGAGAAAGCCTGGATGATCCCTCTGTCTCCCTGGAGGCAGCGAGGCTTCAGGGAAGGGATCGTCGTCCCCTGGCTCCCGGGAAGAGGATGGGGAGGCAGCCGCTCCCCAGGAACGGAGACATTCCTCTCGGATGAAGCCAAATACCGCTTGATATCAAGGGATTGGATGAACACTAAATGCTCTTTTTGGAGGGGCCGGGACCTGGAAACCCGAGTGGTTCCCGACAGATTCCTGCGTCCAAGTGCTGCCTTCAGTAGGTTCGAGGGGAACGAGCCAATCTTGACGTGCACGAAAAGCCCTGTGTGGAAATAAGGCTGAAATCCCACAGAAAGGGGAAAATAAAAACTACCTGTGTATCCAGCCCATCCGCCGGAATGTTAATGAGCTCCTCGCAGCTGGTTCCAGGTGGGGCGGGATTCTCCTGGGATTCCCCTGGGATCCCCGGCCCCTGGAGACTTTTGGGGGATCTCGTTCATCCCCGTCAGGCTGGGGGCCGGGATGAGCTCCGGGAGGGAGCGGGAGGGAGGAGGACGTCAGCAATAACCGTAGTCACCGCGCCTTTCCTTAATTATTCCTAAAAATAGCATCGAATAGCCAAAAACCTCCCAAATCCACCGGATTTCTGGTGCGGCCGGTCAGCGTCGCGTCGCTGCCTCCTCCGTGTCTGGCACTGAAATTCCACCACCGGCACTGAGACCTCCGGCACCGAAATCCCCTTTTCCAGCACTGAAATCTCCTTCTCCGACATGGAAGCGTCCCGGCTGCTCCTGCTGCGTCCCGGTGCCCAGGACACGTCCCGCCCGCGGGCAGGGCTCGGCGGCGTTCCTGTGGGAAGCGCCTTCATCCCGAGCAGGGGGAGGAGGAACACGGTACCGCGTGTTTTCGCCCCGAAAAACGTGCGCCGGAAAGAAAACGTTTTATAAATTGTATTTTAAATAAATGTCTTTAAACTTTTAACGGCTTTATGGCTCCCTCCTCTATCCCCGTGTCTCCCAGGGGTGGCTTGTTGGTGGCAGTTGCATAAAAATCCGCCAGGAAGGTAAAATCCGGGACCGTTTGGCCGTAATCGTGCTGGTTTTACCCAAAACCAAGGAATTTTACCCCATTTTCAGGGTGGTTTTACCCAAAACCAGGGAATTTTGCCCCGTTTTCAGGGTGGTTGAGAGGAGTGGTCTGAGGAGGCTGGGAGGGGCAGTGCTCCGAGGGAAGATGTGTATCCCAGGCGTGGATGTGAGCGCTGCCTCGCCACGGAGGAGAAACGAGCAGATCAGTTAATTAAGTTAGCCTGATGTAATTATTTGTTGCTCCATGCTGTGCCCCCCGGATGTTGTGCCGCATAAGGCCGGGAGAAGGTGCTGGAGGCCCCTGGGGTGAGGAGGAGCGAGGGAGCCCTGGCAGCTCCCGCAGCCTCTGGCTCCCTTGGAATTCTGGTGATTTTTAACTATTTATTTATCATAGAAATCATTTAAATATATAATATAAAGATATAATATAGAAACAGTAATAAGTATATTAAATATAGAAGAAATCTATAATAATTATATATATGTAATACAATCCAATATCTAATACACATATTTCATATATATATAT
>VWPU01002918.1:0-15827 GCA_013398955.1 Callaeas wilsoni
ACCACCCCCCACCCCCATCCCCCAATATCTTTTCTTCATGTCTTCCCTCTCCCCTCCCCCAAAATAAAGAAATCGGAAGGACAAAGCTGGTTTGTTTGGTAAATGAACTGATCAAAAGAAAACTTGCCGTAGTGGAAAGGTGGCTTCTAGCAGTCTTGCGTTTCCTAAACCGAGAATTCGAACACCAAGATGAGTTTAAAATTCTTGGCACGTTAAAATTTGGGTTGCAGAAAGAAATTGTCTTGTTACAAGCCACCTTACGCGTCCGCGCTGCAGGGGTGAGGAGTGTGGAGAAATCAGAGCCACTCTGGGCTCCACGGCTGTCGCTCCAAGCCCCACGCGCATGCTCAGAAGTGGAGTGTATGAACAGCGTAGCTGTCTGTTTGGCTGCAGCACCATTTGGGGAGGGTGGGGATCTTTGTGGGGTAACGGGGAGTTCAGGTTCAAAATTCAGTATTGCTTTATTTCTCGTAACAACTTGGATGCGTGTACCACCCTAGGGCAGCCTGATTGATTTGGTCGGATCCAGGTTGGAAACATTGTGTAGCAGCATTCGGAGTTGAACGGTCTTTGAGACACTTGGTTCTCAGCCCACCAAGCGGACAGCTAACATGAATTGCACTTCACTGCAGCTTTAGTGTGACTGGTATAGGCCAAGACACTGCGCCTGCCTTAGGTTGCTGACTTCTTTGTTTCAGAGCTCTGGAGACACCTAGTTTGAAAGTGTTATTCCGTTTTGTGAGAACTTAATAAACGAGGAAAAACATCTTGAGTAAATTGCAATGTGTTTCTTTGGTTATCAGTCCATTTGAAAGATCAAGCCAGCAGATTCCTTACAGTTTGAACTAAAATTTAATTTCTTTGTAGATATTTCAGAGCCTTTCTTCCAAAAAAAAAAAGTCCCTGCTGTATGCAATTGCCCGATTAACCCTCTCCCTTCTGCATGTCTCCCTTGTTACAGACAGATTATCCTCATTCCCATGTGTTAAGACATATCCAAAAAAATGCAATTGCTTTGTTGAACTCTTACTAATGATCTTGTTTTATTTTCTCTCTTGTTTTTGGTTTTTCACCACTGATATTGTATTTAGAAGGTTTCAGGTGGGTGAAACCTCCTATTCCATGCGTAAGGTGCCTCGCTGAAGGGAGCTCGAGGCCTGGATCTAGGGCAGACACACACCTCCTCCTCCTCTTCCAGCAAGGAACGCACCGAAAAGTCACATGATGAGAAATATGGTAACGGGTTTGTAACTGCCACAGCAAAACCATTTGCCTCCATGCCTGAATCTTCTGTCTTGTGGCTTCAGAAACAGCTTAAAATATTTAATTACAAGCAAGTAATGTAAGAATATTTTATACTATTAGCCACAAATTCTTTCAAAGAAATAAAGTAAAAGTAAATTAAAATATTTTTTAAAGAAATAATTGGAGATAGTTAATAGTAAAAGCTTCTAACTCTTCTGGTTGTTCATTTTTTTCCTTTTTTCTTCTTTGTTTGGATTGCAGCGTTCTGCTCTTCTGATGATGCGCTGTGATCCTGCAGTAGCGCAAAGGCTGCGCAGCGGTAACGCGCATTGCGTGCGATTAAAGCCCCCGTGAACGGTTGACTCGATGATTAATCTCTGATCGGGCGACTGCCCGAGCTCCAGGCTGCAGCCTTTTGGATAAAATTGGGTCGTAACGCGTTTACAGAGTCCAGACATCAAATTTAACATGCGAGTTTTGTGTGGGCCTGTCTGGTAGATTAATGATTCTGGTTGGCCGTTCACTGCACCTTGGGGCGATCACTAGAGCCAAGCAGTTCGCAGCGATAGCGTGGCGCCGTGCTGGGTAGGATGCGCAGCGATTTCTTGCGCTTGCATTACAGGGACCTAAACCTTCATGCAATCCTGTCATTTGAGGTTTTGAAGCTGCAGGAGAGGTTGAGTTGTATTTGAAGAAACCGGGAAACAACTTACGGAGGGGGTGTGTCGTCTCCTTTACAGGCACACTTAAAACTGAGGAATGGCTTTACCTTTTTCAGTAGCTCTTTTGATTTTTTTTTTTCTTTTTGTAAGTAAGTTTTACGTGTTTTTCAATATTTGAAAATTTTATTTCCGAGTGAAATTGTTTTTACACAGTTATTTTTTGAGTTTCACGCACTTAAGGGCGGCAGATGTTTCTGGTGAACTATTTGAATTGTTTCTAAGATGATTTCTGTGGTGATCTGGTGTCTGAAGGAATGTTAATCTGTTACCAGCATAACTGAAAAATGGTGGGCTTGCACCTGGGTTTTGGTTTGCGCTGGCGCAGGATCAACAACAGTTTGCAGCGCATTAGTTTTGGCGCAAGCTAGCCTATACTGCAGGGTCACTTTTGGCTGGTTAGAGAAGGCATACTAACAATTATTTTTTCTCATTTTTTTCTTTTTACAAATATTCCCCTTCCCTTGTATCTCTCTTCTTTAACTATTCCAAGGCCTGTTACTTAAAAGCAATTGAGACTCAACCAAACTTTGCAGTGGCTTGGAGTAATCTTGGCTGTGTTTTCAATGCCCAAGGAGAAATTTGGCTTGCAATTCATCACTTTGAAAAGGTAACTACCTAAGGGAGTCAGCTTCACTGCTGGATTTGAATCTGCATACAGTCGTGTGCTTGCCTGTGGTAGGAATATTTTGGTAGTGGATAACTTTGTATCATCCTGTTAGTTAACAGCTCACGTTAATTGTTTTTTTAAACTTACTGATGTTTCAAACTGCCTATATACTACTAGAGACAATTAGAACTGCCCTAGGACTTCACAAATGTCAAATATGAGAAAATGAGTTAAATTGTTCTTCAGTCCTTTCCTGGACTAAATTTTTTAAAAATCTAATTTGATGATAATGTTTTGTGTTTGAGAGAAAGAATCAACTTGGTGCTTAAAATCATTTTGATTTTTGTTTCAGGTATTACTGTCCTTTGAGTAACTGAGAAGAACAGTTTTAAGTGACACATTAATTCCTCTTCTCCAGAGTTATTTTTCACTGCTGTTCAGACTTCTCTAGATTAGTGTCATTAACTAGTTGTCTGATACCTTCCAATTAGCGTCTCATTGGCATCATAATTAATTTTGTACTCATCTCTTAAGTTTCTAGAGTGCCCTAAAGCTGGATTTAAGATGTGTCAACAGTTTCTTCCTGAAATTCATGGCTTTAAATCTACAGAAAAAAGTCTAGCTGCTCAAGATGGTTTTTTTTTGGATCTGTGTCTAGTTCGTGGTAGATGAAGTTCTTTAATTTGGAACTAATAGTTCCCATGAGACTGTAAGAGTGGGGCTTGTAGCTCAAATACAGGTAGCTTTGTCCTGCAGCTTCTCTAACTTCATCAGTTTAAGTGTTTTTTTGCATTTTATTAGTTTTGAAGGGAGTGAAGATGTTTTTCTTATATTAGGCTATATAAATATATATATTTACTTATGTATAGGCTACTGAATTTTCCCTGCACACGATGTATTTGCTCTTTCCTTGTTCTTGTGAACAGTCTCTGTTTTCCTGCACTGCTAAAGTTTTAAAATTCTGTCTTACTTTGCAGTAGACAAAGGATACAGATAAGGGTTTTTTAGGGTTTCTTCTCTAAAAACAAGCTAAAGACAGCATAGCACCAGTAGACAGGACTATTAAGTATGATCAGCCTAATGTGAAATAAATGCTTAGCACTTTATTCTGCAGTAGTTGCAAGTGAATGGGTAAGCAGAGAAATAAATTGGAAGGTAGTATATTCTGTCATTTCTACAGAGAACTAACTTTGCTCTGTGATTGGTTTATATGAGTTTTCGTTCCTTACTAGATTATTGATAAAGTCTTAAAAGCTTACAGATTATGTTTATCAAAATTTTAAAAAGCAGTGAACAACTCAGTTTCATAGAGAATGTGTTTGCGTTTAATGCTCAAAACTTTTACTTCAAAAATATTTTCAGGCTGTAACACTTGACCCAAATTTTTTGGATGCTTATATCAATCTGGGAAATGTTCTGAAGGAGGCAAGGATATTTGACAGGTAAGCAGATCAATACTGTTGCTCTCTGTGCCTTGTCAGATGAATCAAGATGCAGATTACGTTCCTTCTGTAAAGTGTCTGTGGACAGGGGGAGCAAAGACTTCAGCTGTGAGCTGAGCAAGCAAATGGCTTTGAAGTGGAGAGAGACCAGGCTGCTGGTCTAGTTAAATAAAAAATTCCAGTGAAATGTATTCTTTCATGTTGCTTTCTTGTAGTTAATGCATTGTCAGAAACAGGAGTTTCTGATGAAAATAGATTTGAAATTAAGGCTGAGGAGGGTGAAAATAAGATGCACAATAAAGGCCTGAATGCTTGAATTCTCTGTTTTCATTATGTGATTCAGAACGTAATTTGCAAGTGTGTCTCTTCTAAAATTTCCCTTCTGCATGAGACAAACTGAAATGCTGGAATTCAGCTAAACATCTGATTGAATATTCTGTGTTTGTGACATGTCTGCCTCGTGTTACTGCCTTCGGTTTCAGTAGTGTTGCTGTCTTGTTGAACTAACCTGTTCTGACATCTCTAATCTGATACCCGAATCTTTTGTTTCTGGGAAAAGATCCAGGCTGCGTTGTTGATATGCAGTGTACCATATTGCATCTGCTAATTGGTTTATAATTTCTGATAGCTGTGGTTTGTGGCCCTGAATTTAATAAAAGCTTGCAGGGAACAGGTTAATTATCTGCATTGCACACAGTCTAAATGAGTCAGTGATGTCTGATTTAACCATGATGTAGTGGACCAAACAGAGGCATGTTCTTTCATAATTTCAGATTTTACATCACAGTTTAAACTATGTATATTTATTATGTATATTGTTGTGATTTTCCTAGAAACTGGATTTGAAAACATCAGCCATTTATATAGTGCATATAATTAAAGATTTCACTTTTGAACAAAGTGATGATTGAAGTCTTAAGTAAATCATGGTAGGTTAGTGGAGAGAATAAAGACGTAATATGATACTGTTTATCTTGTTAAAATTGAATAATAAACTGACAAAAAAATGGAGTAAGGAAAAAAGGTGTTTTTCCTAGTAACGAAGACTCTTTAAAAAAAGTAGCTGAAAGCTTTGCTTGTTTTCCAGAAGACTTAACATTGTTCTCTATACACTGTACCAAGGTAAATAATTCCTGCTCTCTGGATGATTGTTTACCTTCCTTTTTTTTTTTCCTCTTTATTTTGTTACAGAGCTGTGGCAGCTTATCTGCGAGCCTTGAGTTTGAGCCCAAATCACGCAGTTGTGCACGGCAACCTTGCCTGTGTGTACTACGAGCAGGGCCTGATAGACCTGGCCATAGACACCTACAGGAGGGCCATTGAGCTCCAGCCCCACTTCCCTGACGCCTACTGCAACTTGGCCAATGCCTTGAAGGAGAAAGGCAGTGTAAGGAGCACTTCTTAAAATTACAGTGAATGCTTTTTTGATAGACACCACCTGTCGTCAGTTTAAGTTGTTAAGTTGTTGGGCAAGTTGTTAAGATGGATGTTAACCTCACTTAAAAGGAGGAATAATTCAGGAAATGTCCATCTTGAATGGAAAATGAAAGGAAATGGAAATTAAAAGGGAAATTAATCCTTTTAAGTGATTGTATAATGACTTCTCATAAACAATGCTTTTACAATAAACGTTACTGTATTAACAGTGTCCCTTTTTTTGAAGGTGGTAGAAGCAGAAGAATGCTACAACACAGCCCTTCGACTTTGTCCCACTCACGCAGATTCTCTCAACAATCTGGCAAACATCAAGCGGGAGCAGGGCAATATTGAGGAAGCTGTCCGTCTTTATCGGAAGGCTCTTGAGGTACACTTGAGTGGGAGGGAGAGGTGGGTGGTTCAGGTTTGGAATGTGTAATAGGACATAGGTTTTTTCCCCTCTCTCTAAAAAAAAAAGGAAGAAAATACAGTAATAAATGTACATATATTTTTGTTATGGTCTGCTTGAGCTGTTTGAGACAGAGTCAACTTTTTTTTCTTCCAGGTGTTCCCAGAGTTTGCTGCAGCGCATTCAAACTTAGCAAGTGTTCTGCAACAGCAGGGAAAGTTACAGGAAGCTCTGATGCATTACAAAGAGGCTATTAGGTAAATGGATGCTCTCTGTAAGAGTCCCAGCCTTTCCTAATAGGAAAGTGCCTAGATTTGTACAGAAGGTGACTTAAAGCACTCGTGTGCTTTAATTTGCATAGTTGCTCTTCAGATGGAAAAGTCTGGGTATGAGGATGTTTTCTCATTGGAGGAGGAGCTTTTCTTGCTCGTGACACACTACCTTTATTTTTCAGAATCAGCCCCACATTTGCAGATGCTTATTCTAATATGGGAAACACCTTGAAGGAGATGCAGGATGTTCAAGGAGCTCTGCAGTGCTACACTCGTGCCATTCAGATAAACCCAGCTTTTGCTGATGCCCACAGCAACCTGGCCTCGATTCACAAGGTAGCACATGCGAATGATTCACTCTTAGAACAGCGTGGTGGGGCACTGTGAGTAGTTACCCTGAGGATATTTTTACCTGCTGACTCATTTCTGTGTCTTCACAGGATTCAGGGAATATACCAGAAGCCATTGCCTCTTACCGTACTGCTCTGAAACTGAAACCTGATTTCCCAGATGCCTATTGCAACTTGGCCCACTGTTTGCAGGTGAGGAAGATGAGGCTTTGTTTGCAATTCTTAGGATTCCTCTGCAGCAGATTACTAATTTAAATGTAAGGAGTTAGACTTAAGTCTTAAATCAGGAGATAAGATTATACAGTTGTGAATTACACAAGTAATTACAAAAGCTCCCACTTCCATTTTTGGAGGAAACATTAATGTCATCCTGTGAAATAACTGATACAGGCCAAAGGAAGCTGTTGTCTTAATCTTTGTTTTTCTTTTTTTTTCAGATTGTCTGTGACTGGACAGACTATGATGAAAGAATGAAGAAGCTGGTTAGCATTGTAGCTGATCAGCTGGAGAAAAACAGACTGCCTTCTGTACACCCACATCATAGCATGCTGTATCCCCTTTCTCACAGTTTTAGGAAGGCAATTGCTGAGAGACATGGAAATCTCTGTTTGGACAAGGTAGGAAATTCTACACAGGCCAGTTGTGATTGAAGTTCTTTGTGGCTTTGCCTGTTCCTACTCCAAATCACATAGTCAGTATTGGCCTTTGTAAGCTTTCTGAGTCAGTGACATGTAAAGAAATGGGATGTAATGTTCATAGCTGTTGTTGCTGTGAGCGTTGAGACAGGCTGCTTATGCAGGTTGCCAGTTCTAATTGAAAATGTGCTGTCAGCTGGTGCGAGGGTCTGGTTAACTATTGAAAGATAACACTGTCAAAGTGACTTTCTGAGTAGCCTGATAATCCTGTCAGAGATAGTGGTTACAAGCTGATGCCTGAGGAAGATGGACAGCAAAGAAGAGAACAAATGCTGTTGTGCCTCACAGCAATACTGTTCTGGTCACAAGTGCCTTGTGGTTTGAGAACTTCCTGAGGATCATAGAGTGGTATCAGTGCATTTAGTAATCAGAGGTGGAATACTGAAACTGTTAGAAAAGCAGAAATGCAGTGGCAGTGTCTGTATTTGTGTGAGAGCAGAGACATCACATCTTGTGACACAATGTGTGGGCACTGCACTTGGCTCCAGTGGGATATGTAGAATGCAGATTTGGAACAACAGATGTCCATGACTGCTTGCTTGAATGTGGGATAAGGTTAATTCTGCAAACTCCGAGGGGGTTTTTGTCCCTTTGTTTGGATTTTAGTTCCTGAGTTTGTAAACACTTGTGTGTTTCCTTGGCAGATTAATGTTCTTCACAAGCCACCATATGAGCATCCCAAGGATTTGAAGGCCAGTGAAGGTCGACTTCGTATTGGCTATGTGAGCTCTGATTTCGGAAACCATCCAACCTCACACCTAATGCAGTCAATTCCAGGCATGCATAACCCAGACAAATTCGAGGTAAAAATATAAATAGCATCCTTAAAGCTTTAAATATGGCTGTAAGTGGCACTTTCTTTTCTTGATGTAAGCAATTAGATGAGGAAAGAGCAAATTTTTGCTTCTTGGGTTTGTTTTTTTTTTATGGGTTTAAGAGTTCTTCAGCCCGAGTCATCCTCCTTTATCAGTATGAAGTGTTGTTTTCAGATACACTTGCAGTTTCCTAATTGGGAGAACTAGTCAGCTGTTAAAAAGCTTCCCCAAGGCTTAACTTGTCTGTTTGGCTTGATTCATAGTTACGATTCTCACTAATTACAAAGTCAAAGGCAACTTGTAGAAGGCATTCTTAGAGAATTTAATTCTTATGCAAATCTGCCTGTTAAAGTTACTTTGCCTTGCACTGATGAGAACATTGGATATGTCTGTGCCGGATGCAGTGCCATACTCTGGCACCAGAACTAGGCCTGGTTCAAATGTGTCAAAAAATGGCCCAGTGCCTCTTTTTTAACTTCTTTCTCAACTGGTAAATGCCACATAAATTAATATGCTTTGTGTGAAACTAGATGTAATTTAAAATTGCAGTATAGCACAGTTATTTTATGGGCAAGTTGTCATAGATACTCAATTTTTAGTGCCTCATATTCTAGGTGTTTTGTTATGCCCTGAGTCCTGATGATGGGACAAACTTCCGTGTAAAAGTGATGGCTGAAGCAAATCATTTCATTGACTTATCTCAGGTGAGCTTCTTTTATGCATTGACCTTTTAGCAAACCGAAATTTTTCTAATGAAGGAAGAGATGAGCCTGTAGTTTGAGATTCTTAGTTGCAGTCATTTCTTGAATTAGGCTGATGTGAGTCTTGAGAATTTTGAAATTTGTAGATATATTGATGTTAAGCCGTACCTGGGATGTGGCGGTGATCTTGTGACCTCTGATTATTAAAAAGTAACTGTCAATATTTAATAACTCTCACATTAGATCTCAAGATAAGTCATATTTAAATGTCATGGAGAAGTCAAGATGTCACAACTGCAAATACATGTAGGCTTGCCTTAGGTTCAGTGTGAGAACTGACGAGGATTTCAGTATACACAGAAGTCAAGGCAAAACCCTGTGGAGTAGTTAATTGGCTTATTGTTGATCTTCAGTTTGATCTTCTGTACTACCTTAGTTTGTAAATGTGCCACTTGCCCTGTGTGAGCTTTGATTACTAATTAGTCTTAGAGGAGTGGGTGTGGGGGAGGCTCTTCTGGTTTGTATAACTTCAGTTTCTAGCTTTACTAGGTTTACTGCTGCACTGAGGATTTACACTCCTGTAAAATCAGGAATAATAAGATTTAAGTCTCAAATTAAATTATGCCGTTGGCATCTATCCATTGTTACACTGATAACTAACCACATTTATTACTGGGAGACTGAAAACAAAGAGAACTTGTATTTATGTATTTATTTATTCTTAGATACCATGTAATGGAAAAGCAGCAGACCGCATCCATCAGGACGGGATTCACATTCTCATTAATATGAATGGCTACACCAAAGGAGCCCGAAATGAACTGTTTGCCCTGAGACCAGCACCTATTCAGGTAACTAAGTTACAGGGCTCTTAGTAAGCCAGAATCAATATCAGGGTTTTGGGGGGGATTTTTTGACTAAGGATTTTCTAAAATGCCTATGGAAAAAGAATGAGAAGAACCTTAATCAGTCACTCTAGACTACAGGAGTTGTCTCAAGTCAGAGAAGCTGTAATCACTGATGGTGTTCTGGCTTAAAGCTGCACGTAGTGGGGAAAATTTGCTTGAGAGATCAATTTTAGAATATCTTCAAGCTGTTCACTGTCTTGGTAGTGAAAGTTTGGAGTTAGGGGTTGATCTTCAGTCGGTAAAGCAGAAGAAGGAACTTGAACCTGTATGTGGCAAATGTAACTTAAAATTCATTGATTTTTAACTTCCTTTATTTTTGCAATTCACATGGAATTGAAGCCTTGCTTTCTTGTTTTTTAGGCAATGTGGCTTGGGTATCCTGGAACCAGTGGGGCATTATTCATGGATTATATCATCACAGATAAAGAAACTTCCCCAGTTGAGGTGGCTGAGCAGTATTCAGAGAAATTAGCTTACATGCCAAACACTTTCTTTATTGGAGATCATGCCAACATGTTCCCCCATCTAAAGGTATGTTGGAAGATAGGATAAGAAAAGTAGGTGTTTTCCATAGGTATGTTTATGAAATGGCACTTAGTTTAGTATTGGTAAGGGATCTTGTAACTTCTTGAAATCTTTTTTTTTTGACAGAAAAAAGCAGTCATTGATTTCAAGTCCAATGGTCATATTTATGATAACAGGATTGTTTTGAATGGCATTGACTTGAAGGCATTCCTTGACAGCCTTCCTGATGTCAAGATTGTTAAGGTGAGAGCTGCTCTTGTCTGTCTGTGTGCAGTCCTGGGGACTGAAGGAAGTACTGCCTCTGATCCCTGTGTGATTTATCTCAGATGAAGTGTCCTGACAGCTGTGACAATGCCGATGGCAATGCCGCCCTCAGCATGCCCGTGATCCCTATGAACACCATTGCAGAGGCTGTGATTGAGATGATTAATCGTGGGCAAATTCAGATTACTATCAACGGATTCAACATCAGTAATGGACTAGCAACTACTCAGGTGAGGCACTTCAGGACACTGTTCTCTTGGTGTTTATGTTTTATATGTATGTTTTAACATAACAACGAAGAAAAACCTCCAAGCAAATGTGTTTTCTGTCATGTTGATTCGTTTAGTTGTCATACTGAAGGAAGCTCATTATAAGGCACAGATGTACTGGAAGATGATCTTCCCCCCCAAAGATAGAGGAATTGTATCTAGAGGTATCTAAAGTCCAAAGAAATTAATTCTTGTTGCATAAAGAAGACATTTGCTTGTTCTGAATTTGAAGGCAAGATTGCCTTATTGCCTGCAGCCTACTGAGATTGGTGACCTGTTATTCAGTGTCAGTTGTGTTTTTCTATTAGAAAAAAAATTGCTGAGTAATAGAGGCAAAGTTATTCCACTATATTTCAACAACATTTGTTCATCTCCTTACATCTTTCAGAATTGTGCACTGTATTACCACCTCTCAGTGCTTAACAGTTCATGGGATTTTAGTGACAGTTACTGGTGTTGTTTAACTCTTCTTCCACTGCAGAACAGTTTTTCGCTTTTAGAAATGCCATATTCTGACATTGGCGTAACTCATTATCTTGTGAATTTTATTCAGTTTACAGTCCCTTGGGAACCTCTTTTACATCATTTTGATACCTTTTACCACTGCTCTGTTCATAATCTCATACCTTGGTTTATTTTTGAGTTCTTTTCTTCACAACTGAGACTTTTCTTTGAGTTGGTAACAGTTTGTCTTAGTTTGGTCACTTAGGTTATTAGCAATTTTTTCTGAAGTTGTCTTCTGAGAATCACAGAGAATTCTTGTCTTAACACTGTACCACTGAGATGAAACACTCTAAGCGCTGTCTGTGCACTTCTAAACCAGGATTTCTGTCTTTCAGTGACACTAATATAGTACTTCTTGGTGCTGAGATCAGCTACTTTTGGGCATAGGTTGACAAGAACTGAGCATTGTGTTTTTTGAGGTCTCAGTGACCCGAATAAGTAGCACGTTTACCAACTTCTGTTGAGCTGTTGTGCATCTTTGAACAGTCAGTGACAGTGAGTCATTGTCATTCACATCAAGTGTGTCATCAGTGGCTGGCTGTGATGCCACTGTCTAAATTTTAAATACATATGTATGTAAAAATACATATATATAAGGAAAAAAGCTCTAAGTAGCTGTGTTGCCCTCTCCGTTTATCTGGTTTTGATCCTATCATTGCATGTTATTATTAAAAAAAATTTTAAATCCCACTTCCATTTTACTAATCCTCAAGACTCTTGCATGGTAACTTGATTATTCTGACTTCATCTTCTGCTGCTTTTTATTAGCATATTCTTATTCTTTGTGAAGACTGTAAGATCCTTTTTTTTTTTTTAAAGTTTATCATTAACTCTTCTAATTTTCAGCATTTTCATTATTTTCCTTGTCAACTGTAAGGAGTAAGCCCTATCAGTTACATACAAGTCTGCATCTATTGATTATCTGTTCTGTGCTTACTGTATTCTATCTTAAAAAAAGAAAAACACACACACAAAAAACCCACCCAAAAATAAACCACAAAAATCCAAACAAACCAAACCCCACCTTTGCTTTCTATATACCTTTTTATTCTGTCTTTCAGTTTTAATTTCATTTTTGGTCTCAAGGAAATTAAGTGACCTTAAGGAGGATAGGATTCCATGTGTAATGCCTCTTTATATGATTCTTCTTTCCAATTATTCCAGTTACTTGGAATTTCGGGGAGATATAGGAAGGGCATGAAAATGCCTAGTGTTTTTTGCCTTGGTGGTTGCAACATTGTGGCATCCACAAGCGTGTACACATACCAGTTAAATTCTTGCTGTGGGTAAGTAGACAATTTTGTTTTGTATCATAAAGCCAAAGATATGCTTATAGTAATTTGTTATGTTAACGAATGTGTCTCAGGACAATTCCACAGGGCATAGTCTTGTTTCCTGCAGTTTCAGTGTTTCAGTAGCTTTTTTTTTTCCCCTTTAGATTAACAACAAAGCAGCAACTGGTGAAGAAGTTCCACGGACTATAATTGTTACTACCCGTTCTCAGTATGGCTTACCAGAGGATGCTGTTGTGTACTGTAACTTCAATCAGCTCTATAAGATTGATCCTTCCACGTTGCAGATGTGGGCTAATGTGAGTATCTGTATCCAGTAAGGTCAGACTTTGGGCACAGCTGTCCAGGTTAGCAGAAACTTCATGCCAGTTAAGGTCTAACTCCTCTGTGGAAAGCATTGACCTTGAGCCATTTGAATCCTTACAGTGCTCATGTTGCAGGGCCTTGTGTTAGTAGAATATAGAGGGTTTTAGATGTATTTCAAATGATATCTGTGTATCTAGCCAGTGAAAATTTATGTTTTGGACAACTTAAGTATGCTGGTTCTCCATTGTGAAATAATTTTGGATTTCCTCAGTCTCTGCCAATTGAGTTACAACTGGCCTTGGCAGTTGGTAGATTGGTAGATCTGAGCGGAGACCATCTGTATCAGTTTCCAGCTTACAGAGTATTGCTGAGAGCTACTTGGGGGTATTTTTTTTTTATATTCCATAGTATGGGCCTATAAACAAATGAGACCATGAGTTTCAAGACTTACTCTCTTAGGAACTGCTGTGTGAACTCAGAGTTGTTGTCTCTTTCAGTGAGATGAGAAATGCAATCCCAGTGATCCCATTCATAATGATGATCTGTTTGATTTCTGCTCTATACCTCAAAAGTACTGAATGATGATGCCTCCCACTTCATTTTAGTATGTGGCAATTTCTTTTTCAGAAAAGTAAATGCTCCTCTCTGAACTTTCTGTATTTGCTTCTTATTTTTGTTACAGATCCTAAAAAGAGTTCCCAACAGTGTGCTGTGGCTGCTACGCTTCCCAGCTGTAGGAGAGCCCAATATCCAGCAGTACGCACAAAACTTGGGTCTTGCCCAGAACCGAATCATCTTTTCACCTGTTGCCCCCAAAGAAGAACACGTGAGGAGAGGGCAGCTGGCTGATGTTTGTCTGGACACTCCCCTTTGCAATGGGCACACAACGGGCATGGATGTGCTCTGGGCTGGGACTCCAATGGTCACTATGCCAGGTAACGCAGCAGGGAACGTACACTGAACACATGGGTTGGAATATTAGTAATTTTTTAGCAACAGCAAATCCATCAAACTTTGCCCCTTGTGGAGGCAGAAGGAAAGTAACTCATAGTGTGTGGTAAGTTTCTTGATAAATTTATTCTTGGTTGCCTTTGTTGGTTTTGATTTGCCTTTTATTTTCTTTTCTTCAGGCGAGACTCTTGCCTCACGAGTTGCTGCCTCACAGCTCACTTGCCTGGGTTGTCTTGAGCTCATTGCAAAAAGCAGACAGGAGTATGAGGATATTGCTGTGAAACTGGGAACTGACCTGGAATAGTAAGCAAACTTGGACTGAAATGTGGGAACATCAAGAATGTAGAGTACTGTATTTGGGCACAGTGCTGAGACTCCAATAGTTTTAATCTTGCAGATACTTTAAAATAGCTGGGCAGTCCTTTTCTAGAAGTGTCTTGTGTTGGAGTTAATTCAGCTTCTGCTTTTATGGTAACTTAACAGCACTCCCAGTTGAGTAACAATTGTGAAGAAACTGCTTATGTGAAAAGGTGCAATATAGTTCACATTTTGTGCCTTTTAAATTGAAGATTAAGCCGTTTATCACTTCAAATTAAAGTCATGTTCTAGAGTATTCCTGCACTACAGATAATGCAGCGAGTTAACGTTGCAGCTCTTCTGATTTGCAGTGGTCGTACTGGTCTGTATCAGAAATAAGAGGAGATAGAAGAGGAATTTGATGGAGGTGGGGGAGCAGGTGTTTTTGAAACAGTTGTGCAGGCAGTTCTAGGTTAGCTGAAAACAGCAGGTTTCAAAGGTAAACAGTTCTATGTAGTGTTTGGAAATGTCTCATGACTGCTTTAACTCTTTTTTGTAGCCTGAAAAAAATCCGTGGCAAAGTCTGGAAGCAGAGAATATCCAGCCCTTTGTTCAACACGAAGCAGTACACGATGGACCTGGAGCGGCTGTACCTCCAGATGTGGGATCACTACGCTGCGGGCAACAAACCGGACCACATGATCAAACCAGTGGAGGCCAGCGAGTCTGCATGAAGAGAGACTGGGTGTGCCCACCAGGAACTCGCCAGGAACTGAGCCTCTCCAACACTTGTGCAGAGATGATGAGCTAAAAACTGTGCATTTCTACTTAATCTGCCTGGTACTCTGTGGCTGAAGTAATACATGATGGTGATTAAAGCACAGCCAGACTTCTTTCTTGCATGATAGGGAAAGACTCAATAGAGCCTGGGATCCTTTTATTCCATGAGGAATTTGAATGGGATTGAGCCGTGTACATGTTGAGCCTGTGTGTATGAGTGACAAAGTGGTTGCTGGGGGAAGTTTGAACTGCCCAACCAGTTTATGATATCATGGATTGATTTAATCTTCCTACGAACCTCTCTCCTTTTATGTGGATTGGGAATTGGAGCGTTTTAACATTTGATTTTGGGTACTCCTGTTGGTATATATGTGGTTCTCCCATGACAAGATTTCCAGCTAGAGTTGCTCCCTGTGTTAATTTCTAAACTGCGTGGACTGAAAGGGCATATGTGCTGGTGTAGTCTTTTTTTATAGGTTTTATAAACCACTTGAGCCTATATCAGCCTTTTAATGTTTGACCTCTGTTTTGGAGCTCTCTGTAATGTGTTGGTTAAGATAAGGACTTTTGGTTTTTTTGTTTTGTTTTTTAAGCTTCTCCAATAACTCGGCTAATTGGCTTCATGATGGCAGCTCCTATTCTGTTGAAAAACCAAATTTGATTTGAAATTAATTCTCCCCACAAGTGTTTGAGGTAAACACAAACTGGTGCCAAATACAGATCTTTCAGGAATGATTGTTAATTATGTATAGGGGCGCAGTCCTAGGTACTGTAGCAAAGACTTTAAAAAAAAAAAATAAAGCTTTGGTTTGCCAGTTTGACGGAGTTGACCGCTGTTTCACGTTTTGTGCTGCTGTCGGAAAAGAAACCTTGCTGCTCTTTCCTCTTCGTTTGTGTAATGGTTTAAGCAGCTGTTCCGGCAGAAATGGGGATTTTCGGTTGAAATAAGCAAAAGCGGAGTTTCGGTGCCGCGGGGCGGAGCTGGCGCTGCGGGCCGTGTGCGCATGCGCCGTGCCCCGCCCCGGAAGCGCGCGGGCCGTTCGAGCGCCATGGCGGG
>VWPU01002919.1:0-12599 GCA_013398955.1 Callaeas wilsoni
CTCCCTCCCTCCCTCCATCCCCCGCTGCTCCTTCCCCTGCTCGTGTGTGGCTCCCAGCACGGAGGGGCTGGAGGGGAGCCACAGTTTTGGGTGGAATCCGCAGGATTTCGAGGCCTCTTGTCCATAAATGCGGCCTGCGGGGGGTGACTCTGGTGGCATCCAGCAGCACAGGAGCAGCTCTCCCATCCCAGGCGTGCCGCCGGCTGGGATCCATCCCATCCTGGAGGTGGGACCGGAGGAATTCTCCTCCCTGGCAGTAAAAACTCCGAGGGAAGAGAAGCTGAGGGCGCCTCTGCTCCAGCCCCGCCGCTCCGGGTGGGATTTTCTCTCTTTTTTGGTCTTTCCTGGTCAGAGATTTCACCCGAGGGCGGCAATTCCAGCATGAGGCCTTTGCCTGCTGGCACTGGGAATTCCGAAAATCCCTGCGAGGGCCGGGCCCTGGCTCCGAGAGCTCCCACTGGGCCCAGGAGGATGGACATAAATCCTGGGAAGATGATCCACGGCCGATGATCTCCCAGTCCCGGGCTGGATGAGCCCAGGCCGGCAGCAATGAGGACCCAGGCCCGCGGTGCAGTGGGATTGTCCCAAAAACACCCCCAGGCCTTCGGGACCAAGTTCTTCAGGCAAAATTGGGGTGTGAAGACCCTCAGGGCAGCCCCCCGGAACACTCCTGCTTTTCCACCTGAATTTCCTGTGGTTTTACTTTCAGGGAGAGCTCCGTGCATCCCAAAAAAAAAATGTCCAAGTGCTTCTTTGGGCTTTTCCTGCCTTCCTCAGCCTGGTGGGGGATCCCGGCCGGATAATCCCTACAGGAGCGGGCTGGGAATTGCCCAGGCAGAGCAGAGACCACGTGGAATGTGCTGGGGGAGTTTGTGACTCACCCATTCCCAGGACACGGCTCCAGCTCCCGGGAGACGGATCCGGATCCGGATCTGTGCATTGCCCTCCCACTGTCACTGTCACCGCCACTGTCACCGTCACTGCCACTGTCACTGTCCCTGTCACTGTCACCATCACCATCACTGTCACTGCCACCGTCACTGCCACTGTCACCGTCACTGTCACTGTCACCGTCACCGTCACTGTCACTGTCACTGCCAGCCCAGGGCCGGGGGGTCACTGCCACCTCCCCCGCCCCTGCCCCGTGCCTGAGGGTGATTCCCAGTGAGGGGAGGCCGGGAATTCCAGGATTCAGCCTGGAAAAGGCCCCGAGCCTCACCCTTGGGCTGTCCCAAAGCCGTGGAGTGCCCTGGGCTGTGGCATGGGGGGGCCAGAGGGAGACACCCCCATCCCGAGGGGTTCGAGTGCCCTTTTCCACGATTCCCGTTCCTCCCTAATCCAAGGGTGGGCAGCAGGGTCTCCTCCCTTCCCCTCCTCAGCCCTTGAACCCGGCTCGAGATCCCGGAGTGAGGTGGGAGCAGCAACCACCAGGGACTGGGAATAAAACCCAAAATGTGAGTCACTGCCAACTGGGAACACTCTGGGGCCAAACTGGGAACACTCCGGGGCCGAACTGGGAACACTCCGGGGCCGAACTGGGAACACTCCGGGGCCAAACTGGGAACACTCCGGGGCCGAACTGGGGCTGCCCTGACTTCCCTCTCCTCCCTCTCCCACCCTCCAGGGAGCTGGCAGTGGGACGGGAAGGGGAGCAAAGCCCCCCGGAGCAGCCCGGTGTCCGCCGTGGGCACCCCGAGCCTCGCCCGCCGCTCCCCACAGACGCCGCGGGTGGCCCTGGCGGAGCCCCCGGCTGTGTCCCCTCCCGGGGTCACCCCGAGTGCCAGCCCCACCCCGCCCTCGCCCAGGGCGCCCGGGTGGCGTGGGCGGGTGCCAGGAGCGGGGAGAGGGAGCGAGGGAGCGGAGGGTGGGGGGACAGGGGTTCAAAGTTCGCCCTTTCCCACCCCTTTGTCCCTTTCCTTATTGCAGGGGCGGCGGCCCGGGAGGAGGGTGAGGAGGGTGAGGAGGAAGGAGAGGGAAGGAGGCAGCGAGGGGGGGACGCTCGGGAGTCTCCCCGTTCCCTCCCACAGGTGCAGCCAGTGCCGGGGTCTCTGGGGGCTTCAGGGTCTCCAGGAGTTCCAGAGGTTCCAGGGGCTCCAGAGGTTCCAGGGGTTCCAGAGGCTCTGGAGGCTCCAGCGGCTCCGGAGGCTCTGGGGGCTCTGGAGCTCCAAGGACTCCGGGGGATCTGGGGGTTCCAGAGGTTCCAGAGGCTCCGGAGGCTCCAGAGGCTCCAGGGCCTCCAAGGACTCCGGGGGATCTGGGGGCTCCAGGGGTTCCAGAGGCTCNTTCCAGAGGCTCCGGAGGCTCCAGGGCCTCCAAGGACTCCGGGGGCTCTGGGGGTTCCAGAGGCTCCAGCGGATCTGGAGGTTCCAGAGGCTCCAGCGGATCTGGGGGTTCCAGAGTCTCCAGGGGCTCCGGGGTCTCAAAGAACTCCAAGGTCTCCAGGGACTCCACGGACTCCGGGGGCTCCAGGGAATCCAGGGCCTCCAGGGGCTCCGTGTTCCTGACCAGTTTTCCCCCTTGAATGATACCAGAACCCCAAATCCAGGTATTTCTTCCCCGGGATTTCCCAGGCTGCACCGGCAGCTCCCCCGCGCCACGTTCCCGGCCCTCGGGACCGTGCAGCCGATGCCGAATCCGTTCGGTTTGGGGAATAAAGGCGTCGCTGTGGATCCTGGAAAGGTTCCTCGCCAGAAACGGTGCCAGGATCCGGAGGATGAGAGACTGAGCTGATTGTTGGCAGCGAGCGCCGGACTCCATCAAGCCCCGCGCGGGGACAATGCCGGGATTGTCGCTTTACGAGCAGGAGCGGCCGCTTCTCTCCCGGCCTCGCAGGGGCACGATCCCCTCCTTTTCCAAAGGGCCTTTCCCGAGGGAAAGCATCCCCCGAGCCCCGCGCTCCCAGCGGGCTCCCCTCCCCTCGTTCCCAGCCCCGGACACGGAGGGTTTGGGCTCCCGCCGCGGTCCCGCCGGGATTGGGGCGCGCGCGGGGGTCCCGGACGCTTTCGGGGTCCAAATCCCGCAGGTTTCGCTCCCGGGCCGGGAGCTGGGGTCGCGGCGGGAGAAGGAATTCTTGTGGATGCAGGAAGATCCTGATTTACGGCTGAGGAAACCGCGTGTGAAGGAATGATTTATGCAGCTGCAGGTGAATTAAAACGTCGCTGGCGCCGTCTGATAAATAAATCCCGGGAATCAGAGGCGGCCGAGGCACCGGAATTGCATTTCCGTGAAGGATAAAGGATTTGACGTTCCCTGCTTTTAATGTCCAGGACCTGGCTGGGCGGCGAGGACCTCGCAGGGCTGAACTCTCCCGTCAGCCCGGACACCGAGCCTTTTTCACTGGTTTTCCCTAAAAATCCCTGGAAATTCCTTCTGCTTTCCCTCCTCCGCTGCCACGCGCCTCAGGGGGTTTTGTGTTGCAGAAATCACCGAGACCAAACCTCCGGATATTTTTATTTTCTTCATTTTCGGAGCCGGTGCCGGGTCGGTTCTCAGCATTCCAGAGCTGCCAATTCCTCCCCCTGCACTTGTTGGTTTTATCCCGGTGCTTCCCGCGGTGGGAAAACCGCGGAGAAATAATAATTAAACCCTTCCAATTATAATTAAAACCCAGCATCCCTCCGCGAGCTTCGCCGAGAGGTGTAAATAAAGTGCTTTTATCATTACATTCTATGGAGTGCGTGAATAAATATCAGCATCATCATTAAGCCTTTATTGTCAATATCGATACAGTAGTGACTGTATTAATTAATAAATATTAACGCGGTGGATTTATTATATTAATAAGAATCAAAATGTCACCGCGATGATATTTTTATTGAATATCTCTGTATGAATACATCCCAAAAAGTTGCGGAAAGGCGTCGTCAGCGTCACAAACGGTCAATAAAATCCCAAATTTACCTTTTCTCTCTCGCAGGGATAGGAGAAGTTTATTCCCATCCTTGCCCTCGGTTTCGTCTGTGCCAAACCACAAAAAAACCCCTCAAAACCGCAGGAAAAACCCCAAACCCAACAACAAACCCACCTCAAACCCCACCGAGAAAACGCTGCAAAACCGAAGAGAAATAATTCTAAAATGATCACATTTTTAAGCCCTTTTTTTCTCCTTTCCACTCAATCCCTGCGTTGCCCGAATTCCCCTAAATCCCGAGGTTTTTCCTCCCTTTCTCTCGGGGAAAATCCAGTTTTTTACCTATCGCGTGGGTTTTTAACTCTCTCTTTTTGCCGGCGCCTCCTTTGAGGCTCCCCTGGGAGCCCGGCGGCCCCCGCGGGGCTTTGGGGGTGAATTCCCCCCAAAATTCCCATTTTCCGGCAGGAAAGGCGCCGGGATGCGGGGAAGGTGCGTTTGGATCCCGCTCCCTCCTCCCGCCCCGCTCCAGCTCCCGCCGCTGCCTGTTAATGATCCCATTAATTCACATTAAACCAACCCAAAGTGCCCCAAAAGTGCCCCAAAAGGTGCCAGCGTCGCCACGGATTTAAGGTTTTTCGGGAACAAAGCGGGCGCCACTCCCGCGTCTAAATTCTGGATAATTTCGCTTTCGTTTTCTTCTTTTCTTCTTTTTTTTCCCTTCTTCCCGACAAATTTATCCCGCGGGGAGCCGGGAGGAGCCTTGAGATCCCGGCGGGGAGCGGGATGCGCTTGGAAAATCCCGAATTTCCTTCTGGAACCATTCCTGGGCTGGAATGACGCAGCTTCCAGCCACCTTTCATATCCCACTTTTTACCTTCCCATCCCACTTTTTACCTTCCCATCCCACTTTTTACCTTCCCATCCCACTTTTTACCTTCCCATCCGAGTTTTTACCTTCCCATCCCACTTTTTACCTTCCCATCCCACTTTTTACCTTTCCATCCGACTTTTTACCTTTCCCATCCCACTTTTTACCTTTCCCACCCGAGTTTTACCTTTCCGCACCCCAATTCCCAGGCGATCCCCGCACCTCCGAGTCCTCCAGCGAGCAGAACCCAATTTTTCCTTAATTATCAGAGAATCGAGACGTAAAAAATGACCAAAGTTGCAGCGCGATGACGAATTTACAATTCGTGGTTCAGAAAAGGAACGTTGTGTGTAAATGCCATTTTTTCCCTCCCCTGGCATTTACCTCTGCCTGCATCCGAGTTATTTCTCCTGATTTTTCCCACTTCCAGGAATTTCTCGCACCCTCAGAGAGCTCCCTGTGTTTTCGTGCCCGTTTGGGGCTCACAGATTTCCACGCCAAAATAAAAAATTAGGAATTCCACTCTCAGAGAGCTCTGATTTTGTTCAAACTCCGGCTGTGGGAACTCCCGGATTTTTCGGGAATTTTTCCTGGGCGCACCTGAGCCCTCCCCCACCTCTCCCGGGAATTCCGCTGCTCTCAAATCGCATTTTCCTCCTTTTTTTTCCCAGCGCGGCTCCGGGCGCCGCTCGAGGAGCGCTTCCAGCTAAAACTTCCCGAAGGTTTTTGGGGATGAGGAAGGCCCCGCGAGGCCACATCCCAAAATTCCTGCCCGGCCCCTGCTCGGCCGCTCCCGGTGTGGGGTCCCGAGGGGATCCCGGCGCGCACCTGGCCGCGCATTCCCGAATATTCCTGAATATTCCCGAATATTCCCGAATATTCCCGAATATTCCCCAATTCCCGACCCTGCCTCCTCATCCCGGCAGCGCTCCCCGATCGCTTCCCAAATCCCAGTTCGTCATCTTCATTTTCCCTTCATTTTCCCTTCCTTTTCCCTTCATTTTCCCTTCATGTCTCATTAATTTTCCTTCCTTTTCCTTTAATTTTCCTTCATTTTCCCTTCATTTTCCCTTCCTTTTCCCTTCATTTTCCCTTCATTTTCCCTTTATTTTTCATTAATTTTCCTTCATTTTCCCTTCATTTTTCATTAATTTTCCCTCATTTTCCTTCATTTTTCCCTTCATTTTCCTTAATTTTTCCTCCATTCTCCTTCATTTTCCCTTCATTTTCCCTTTATTTTTCATTAATTTTCCTTCCTTTTCCTTCATTTTCCCTTCATTTTTCTTTATTTTTCCTTCATTTTTCCTTCATTTTTCATTAGTTTTTCATTAATTTTCCTTCCTTTTCCTTCATTTTCCCTTCATTTTTCATTAATTTTCCTTCATTTTTCCTTCATTTTTCATTAGTTTTTCATTAATTTTCCTTCCTTTTCCTTAATTTTTCCTCCATTCTCCTTCATTTTCCCATCATTTTTCCTTCATCTTTCATTCATTTTTCATTCATTTTCCTTCATTTTCCTTCATTTTCTTCATTTTCCCTTCCTTTTTATTCCTTTTCTTTAACTTTCCTTGATTTCCCTTCATTCTCCTCCATTTTCCTTCACTTTCCTTCACTTTTCATTCCTTTTTCTTCATTTTTCCTCCATTTTCCCTTAATTTTCCTTCATTTTCTNTCATTCATTTTCTTTCCTTGTTCTTCATTTTCCTTCATTTTCTTTCATTTTTCCTTCACTTTTCCTTCATTTTCCGTCATTTTCCTTCATTTTCCCTTCATTTTCCATAATTTTCCCTCCATTTTCCCTCGTCCCAATTCGCTGCCTCAGGAAAAAGGTGAAGAATTGGACATTTCTCCTTCCTGGATCCCGTGGCCTCAATTCCTGCTTTTTTCACTCAGAAATTTCACTCAGGCCACGATCTAATAATTATCGATAAATCGTAACGGATCAATCGACCGATAAAGGGATAAATAGAATTAATAAATTGATATATTGATGAATAAATGGATAAATAGAATGGATAAATGGATAAATAGAATTCATAAATTGATAAATAAATGAAGAAATGGGTAAAGTGAATGGACAAATTGATACATAGACGAATAGAGTGGATAAATAGGTTAATAAATGAATTAATAAATGGAGAAATAGAATGCATAAATAGATAAAAAAAGAATGGATAGATGAAGAAATGAATTAATAAATGGATAAATAGATGAATAAATGGATAAATGGATAGAATGAAAAATGGATAAATAGAATGGATTCATGGATAAATAGAGCAGTAAATGAATTAATAAATGGACAAATAGAGTGGATAAATGAGTAAATAGATTAATAAATGAATTAATAAATGGATAAATAGGGTGGATAAATGGATAAATAGATAAATAAATGAATTAATAAATGGATAAATAGAATGGATAAATAGATTAATAAATTAATTAATACATGGATAAATAAAATGGATGAATAAATAAATACATAAATAAATGAATTAATAAATGAATAAATAGAGTGGATAAATGAGTAAATAGATGAATAAATAGATAATTAAATGAATTAATAAATGAATAAATAGAATGGATAAATAGATGAATAAATGAATTAATAAATAGATAAAGTATTAATGGATAAATAGAGGGGATAAATGGATATATAGAATGGATAAATAGATAAATAAATGAATTAATAAATGGATAAATAGATGAATAAATGGATAAATGGATGAATAAATGGATAAATGGATTAATAAATGGATAAATAGATTAATAAATGGATAAATGGATGAACAAGTGAATGGGTGGATAAACAGATAAATGAATAAATAAAATGAATAAATATAATAAACAAATAAATGAATTAATGGCACGAGGTCGTCACCTCCAAACGGCCGCCAATTAACACGATTTTAATGAAGTTCTGCCGGAGCTGCTGGGCTGCGGCCGCGGGCCCGCTGCTGCTGGGATGGAAATTCCATGGGAAAGCAGTTCTGGGATGGATATTCCATGGGAAATCAGCTCTGCGGTGCATCCTGGGGTGGAAATTCCGTGGAACAGTCAGCTCTGGGATGGAACTTCCATGGCAACTCAGCCCTGGGGTGGAAATCCCATGGGAAATCAGCTCTGCGGTGCATCCTGGGGTGGAAATTCCGTGGAACAGTCAGCTCTGGGATGGAACTTCCATGGCAACTCAGCCCTGGGGTGGAAATCCCATGGGAAATCAGCTCTGCGGTGCATCCTGGGGTGGAAATTCCGTGGAACAGTCAGCTCTGGGATGGAACTTCCATGGCAACTCAGCCCTGGGGTGGAAATCCCATGGGAAATCAGCTCTGCGGTGCATCCTGGGGTGGAAATTCCGTGGAACAGTCAGCTCTGGGATGGAACTTCCATGGCAACTCAGCCCTGGGGTGGAAATCCCATGGGAAATCAGCTCTGCGGTGCATCCTGGGGTGGAAATTCCGTGGAACAGTCAGCTCTGGGATGGAACTTCCATGGCAACTCAGCCCTGGGGTGGAAATCCCATGGGAAATCAGCTCTGCGGTGCATCCTGGGGTGGAAATTCCGTGGAACAGTCAGCTCTGGGATGGAAATCCCATGGAAAATCAGCTCTGGGGTGGTTCCTGGGATGGAAATTCCATGGGTTAATTCCAAGGATTCCCATCCTCTCCATCCTGCACAGCTTCCAAAAACCCCAATTCTTTGGAACCGGAAGTTCGGATTTGCTGTTTCCTGGCTGGGTGTCACTGTTAAAGCAAATTAAATGTGGAAATAATATAATATAATATACATATAAAAACATAATAATTAAAAAAAATCTAAACCCCTGCAGACGCAGATCCTCGTTTATTGAAATTCTGCTGCTGAAGCAAAAAAAAAAAACCCAAAAACCCCCAAATTCCATGAAAATCCCTTTTCCAGGATGGAAAGGTGAGAGGTCTGGATGTGTCCAACAGAAGGTTCATCCTCAGCTGGTTCCGCCCACAAACTCCTAATTCCCAATTCCTAAAAAATTTAGAAATTTTGGTTTTAAAAGGAAAATTTCACTGCTCGTCCACTGATGGGGGTTGTGTCCTAACAGAGACGTGAAAAAATGGAAGGAATTGAATAAAAAATGGAAGGAATTGGGAAAAAATGGACGAAATTGCCTGAAAAATTGAAGGAATTGAATAAAAAATGGAAGGAATTGGGAAAAAATGGACGAAATTGCCTGAAAAATTGAAGGAATTGAATAAAAAATGGAAGGAATTGGGAAAAAATGGACGAAATTGCCTGAAAAATTGAAGGAATTGAATAAAAAATGGAAGGAATCATGAAAAAATGGAAGGAATCGCCCAAAAGATGGGAGGAATTGTGAAGAAATGAAAGGAATTGCCCAAGAAATGGAAGGAATTGCCCAAAAAATGGAAGGAAATGCATAAAAGGGAAGGAATTGGGAAAAAAATGGAAGGAATTGCAAAAAAATTGAAGGAATTGCTAAAAATTGGATGGAACTGCCAAAAATTAAATGGAAGTCATTGCCATGTAATGGAAGGAATTGCCAAAAAAAGGGAAGGACTTGTCAAAAAGGGAAGGAATTGCCCAAAAAGTGGAAGGAATTGTCAAAAAGGGAAGGAATTGTCAAAAAGGGAAGAAATTGCACAAAAAATGGAAGGAATTGCACAAAAAAGGGAAAGAATTGCCAAAAAAAGGGAAGGACTTGTCAAAAAGGGAAGGAATTGTCAGAAAGGGAAGAAATTGCACAAAAAATGGAAGGAATTGCCCCAAAAATGGAAGGAACTGCCAGATTACCCAAAATTACCGGATTAATGGTGAGATTTGAGGNTAATCACTCAAAAAATGGAAGGAATTGCCCCAAAAAAGGAAGGAATTGCCCCAAAAATGGAAGGAATTGCCCCAAAAAAGGAAGGAATTGCCCCAAAAATGGAAGGAATTGCCCCAAAAAAGGAAGGAATTGCCCCAAAAATGGAAGGAATTGCCCCAAAAAAGGAAGGAATTGCCCCAAAAATGGAAGGAATTGCCCCAAAAAAGGAAGGAATTGCCCCAAAAATGGAAGGAATTGTCCCAAAAAGGGAAGGAATTGCCCCAAAAAGGGAAGGAATTTCCGGATTACCCAAAATTACCGGATTAATGGTGAGATTTGAGGCCGGAATCGGAGCGCGGCAGCTCCGCTCCCGCAGTTCGGGATATTCCAGGGATTGCCGATTCTCGGGGAATTAAATTCAGGATATTCCAAGCTCCGCGAGCCCCACCCCAGAGGCAAATCCCATTATTTGGGTGGAATTTCCAAATTTCCAGCCCCCTCTGCGCTCCCCAGCTGCCTCCCACAACTCCAAAGCGGGTTTTTTTGGGAAGACGCTGAAAGCCTGGGATGGAATAAATCCCGATTTTCCCCCCTCCGGGTGTTCTTCAGTTTGGAAAATCTCCCGAAAATCCTCGTTTCTGGCAGCAGATTTGTCCTGTGCCGTCTCCGGACGCGCTGATGGAAGGCGGCTCCTTCCCCTCAAGGCTTTTCCCGACAAAAATAAATCCCCCGGAGCTCATCCGTCATTCCCGAGGCGCTTCCGCGCCCGGGATGTTCCCCATGAATCATCTCCCGCAGGAGCGAATCGATCCAGCGGCGCCCGATCCTTCACCCCTAAACGGCTTTCAAATGAAAAATTACGGATTTTTGGTGCTTTTTTTCCCCAATCTCCCGGATGATAAATGGAGGGTGCAGTGCTGAGTCAGAGGGGGAAAAACGGGAATTATTCCCGCGATTCTCCTCAGCGCAGACACCTGGAAAACGCAGAGATTTTCGCGGAGCGCAGCTCGCTGGAGCCCAGAATTTTTCGGAGAACCTCTGGAAGGGGAAAATTCCCAAGCAAGGAAACATTTCCGCAGTTCTCCTCTTCTTACCTCGGGTAATTCGGTATTTTCCGGAGAAATCCAGGTTTGAGGGGGCTGGGATGAGGAAAGGAATCGAGATTTTGGGGGCCTGGAATTAGGAAGGAAATCGAGCTTTTGGAGGCCTGGAATTAGAAGAAAAATTGAGGTTTTAGAGGCCTGGAATTGCAGGAAATCAAGGCTTTGGAGGCCTGGAATTAGAAAAGAATTGAGGTTTTAGAGGCCTGGAATTAGAAGAAATCAAGGTTTTAGAGGCCTGGAATTAGAAGAAATCAAGGTTTTTGAGGCCTGGAATTAGAAGAAATAAAGTTTTTAGAGGCCTGGAATTANAGGTTTTAGAGGAATTAGAAAGGAATCAAGGTTTTTGAGGCCCGGAATTAGAAGAAATAAAGTTTTTAGAGGCCTGGAATTAGGAAAGAAATTGAGGCTTTACAGGCCTGGAATTAGAAGAAATGAAGGTTTTAGAGGTCTGGAATTAGAAAGGAATCGAGGTTTTTGAGGCCTGGAATTAGGAAGGAAATCAAGGTTTTGGAGGCCTGGAATTAGAAGAAATAATGGTTTTAGAGGCCTGGAAGTAGGAAAGAAATAAAAATTTTAGAGGCCTNCAAGAAATAAAGATTTTAGAGGCCTGGAATTAGGAAAGAAATTGAGGTTTTGGAGGCCTGGAATTAGAAGAAATAATGGTTTTAGAGGCCTGGAAGTAGGAAAGAAATAAAAATTTTAGAGGCCTGGAATTAGGAAACGAACTGAGGTTTTAGAGGCCTGGAATTAGGAAAGAAATTGAGGTTTTGGAGGCCTGGAATTAGAAAAAATAAAGGTTTTAGAGGCCTGGAACTAGGAAAGGAACTGAGGTTTTAGAGGCCTGGAATGAGGAAGGAATGGAGCCTTTGGAGGTTGGAATTGGAATTCCGGGATTTCCCGGCGTGTCCGGAGGGGCCCTTCCAGCCTTTGGAGGATCCATTGGAACTGGAATTCCGGGATTTGCCGGCGTGTCCGGAGGGGCCCTTCCAGCCTTTGGAGGTTGGAATTGGAATTCCGGGATTTGCTGCTGTGTCCGGAGGGGCCCTTCCAGCCTTTGGAGAATCCATTGGAATTGGAATTCCGGGATTTGCTGCTGTGTCCGGAGGGGCCCTTCCAGCCTTTGGAGGATCCATTGGAACTGGAATTCCGGGATTTCCCGCCGTGTCCGGAGGGGCCGTTCTGGGCTCCAGCGGCACCGGGATCTCCCTGCCCTGGACGGGGCCGGAACCCCCCGGATGGGCCGGAACCCCCGGAACGCTCCGAGCTCAGATCCCGGAATTCTGCGTTCCACAAACTCTTTTTATGGAACACTTTTTATTTCCTCCCCCCCCATTTAAAATGGGGAAAAAAACAACAAAAAAAAGAAACCCAACAAAAAAAGCAATTCCCTTTTTAATCCATCCCATCCTGGGTAAAGGGAGTTTTTAAAAATATGTAAATATTGCCAAGAGGGAAGAAATAAAGAAATAGGGAAATAAAGAAATAGGGAAATAGGGAAATAAAGAAATAGGGAAATAGGGAAAGAGGGAAATAAAGAAATAGGGAAATAGGGAAATAAAGAAATAGGGAAATAAAGAAATAGGGAAATAGGGAAATAAAGAAATAGGGAAATAATTAAATAAAGAAATAGGGAAATAGGGAAATAAATAAAGAAATATAGAAATATAGAAATATAGAAATAAAGAAATACAGAAATACAGAAATAAAGAAATAAAGAAAGAAATAGAGAAATAAAGAAATGAACAGATTTTGGAATCTTGCCCAGAGCCCGTTCCAGCCTCGGCAGCGGCAGGAGCCGCGATTTCCTGCGCTCCATCCCCAAATCCCCCCGGGGGCGGCGGCCGGGATCCGCTCCCGAGCTCCCGGAGATTCGCTGGAGTCTGTCCCCCTCTGGCGGCCGAGAGCTCCCGCGAGCCGAAACATTCCCAAAAACAGCCGCGGAGAGAGCAGCGGGCTGGAAAATTCAAATTGAAAATTCAA
>VWPU01002921.1:0-68504 GCA_013398955.1 Callaeas wilsoni
CGGCGGGGCCGGGGCGGCGGGGCTGGAGGCCGCGGGACCGGGGCGGGCGGGCTGGAGGCGGCGGGGGCTGACGGTGGCTGTCCCGGCAGCGGGTGAACGTGACGGTGCGGAGCGGGCTGCCCATGGTGCTGTCGGGCTCGGCCGAGCCCTGCGCCCAGCTGGTCGTCTCCTCCATCGGCGTGGTGGGCACGGCGGAGCAGAACCAGCGGCACAGCGCTCGCTTCTTCG
The DNA here is from genome assembly GCA_013398955.1 of Callaeas wilsoni. Lineage (NCBI taxonomy): Eukaryota > Metazoa > Chordata > Aves > Passeriformes > Callaeidae > Callaeas > Callaeas wilsoni. The sequence continues at coordinate 229 of VWPU01002921.1, forward strand.
ACGTCCTGACGGCGCAGCTGGGCCTCGGCCCCGAGCGGTGAGTGCGGCCCGGCGGGGGCTCAGCCCGGGGGGCACCGTGCTCACCCCAAGGGCAGGGAGAGCGTCCTCCCATCCGTCCTACACGTCTGTGTGGCCCACGGATGTGGAACACGACAAACAAGTACCAAGGGGATGTTTAGAGTAGTGGGGATAGTGGCAGTTCCCATGTCCTCCAAGAGGTTAAGTTGTAATACAGATCGAAGACGAGATTGCAAACTCTTAAGGGCTCTTGGATGCTGAATCCCATACAGGAGATTTGGAGCCAGATAAAACCATAGACTGGTATGCACTTGTTGAACAGTCTGGGCATTACTGTTCTCTGAAGTTCAGTAGTTCCAGTTGGTGAAACTGGTGCGAAACCCCACCGGAACTGGTAGAGCTTCACAGGGGTCACCCTGCCAAATGCTGGAACACGGCTGTTCCTGAAGGTCAGCCGTGTCCACCTCTGCTTGTCTTACCCTTCTCCCCAAAGGACAGTGATAACAGTACTTCCCTGCCTCTTGGATGCTGTCAGGATAAATCCCTGGCAAGATTATGCACTACGTGGTTCCTTCTAAAATAGACAAGTATCTCATTTAAAATGTCGAAATACAGACTGCTTTTGTTTGTGTGGGTGAAGTCTGGCACCTGTTTGTACCCTGCCCATACACAGCTTATTTTTGCTTCTGCTAAATTAACACCCTGAGGTGTAAGACAGTGAGATTTTCTATGTTGCAAACTGGGCAGGAATAATGTTTAATTTAAAATGTTTCCGGTCCCCATTTTTGCTCTTATACCCAACAGGATTATGATCCGCTTTTACCCCCTGGAGCCCTGGCAGATCGGCAAGAACAGGACAGTCGTGACATTCCTGTGATCCTTTGAGTGGCCGGCTGGAGCAAAGCAATGATGAAGGCAACCCAGCGATGCCCAGCTCTGTCTATCTGCTTGTTTCCTCTTGTGATCAAAGCCTGTGTATCTCTACACCTTCACCTGAATGATTCCTTTTTGTCTTTGCATCCTGTACACACAAAGCTGAAGAGTGAGGCACTCAACTGTACTGATTTTACTGAAATAGTTCCAAGTCTTTGTCTCAAGCCCAGGCCTAGACAAAGCTGCTTGTAGCAGTAAAAAGTTTCATTCTAGAACATCTGGCTTTACTGAGGACCAGAGCGTTTCTGAGGTTTATCTAGTTTTTCTCATAATTTGCAAGGCAGAAAAAAATAATTTTTTCTGTTTCTGTGTGGCAGTAGAAGGGTCCCACGCCAGCAAAGATGACTTGGAAATTAAATTCTTTTCTTTTTCAGGCTCCTCTGAAAGCCCTTTCTGGAAAGAGAGTTGATTATTGGGAGAGAAGTTTAGGCATTGAAGGCTCATGTCAGATCTTGTGCTCTGTGCTCTGCCATTGCCACCTCCCATGACTGCTCCCACAAAGTGTTACTCGTTCACAAGATTTCAGGGCTGAACGTCCGTGTGCTGATGTCAGTGTCTGGAGGAGAGAGTCACTTCTAAAGACCTGCACTGTGCCACCAGAAATATTTTGAAGTTTCTGCTACTGCCAGCTTTAATTCCTGTTATTCACTGTTTGTCCAGAGTCCTTTTCCTTGCTGTTATGGGGAGTTTTGGGATGATACAGCATCTCACTGTGATCTGGGGCTGATGTGTCCAGCTCAGTGTCCCTGCAGAGAAGTGTTTTGAGTTTTTAGGACCCATATACTCCCTCACTTTATAACTGGAATACACATGGCATTTTATTAAAACAAAAGCAGGGAACTTTCTGTGTACAATGTTGCCTCTGCCTTCTGCTGCTAATGAAAATCATCATCAGTTCCCTTTGGCTTTGTGACTTGGTCAGGTGGAGGTCAGGGAGCTCAGCAGAGCTGAGAGCGTGTCCCTGGGACATGGGTGTCCATGAGGACACAAGGCTGAAGGGGACTTCTGTGCTCCTTCATCCTTCTAAATGGAGTTTTATTTGTTTATGGCTTGAGTCCTCAAGATTGTTGAAAATATTCCTTCTAATTACCATTTAAAAGTTGTTTGTTCCCTATACACCATAAATAACTTTTATGTTTGCCAGATCTGTCAGGAATATAATACCAAACACAAATTTATGTATCAGGCTGGGGGGGCTACACCTTATCTGGTTAATAAACTGTAGCAAAGCTTCTTTTGATAAGTGTCTGTTTACTGGCTCACAGCATTGGGGGTTTGTCTTAGGGCTTGGGGACAGACATTGTGGCTGCCCAGGTCTCTCCACTTTCTCAGGAGGTCTTTGAAACTCAGGCAATGAACAGGTAGGTGAGCTGAGTCTGAGAACACTGGCTCAGGAGTACTGTGTTGCAGAGAAGTGGGTGGACAGCTCTGGCTTTGCACCAGCTTGAGGTGAATATTCCAAAATGCAGCAAATAATCTCACTTTAATTCTGATCTGCAGATGGTTCATTTCCTGGAGGTCCTTCTGCCTCCTGAAGTAACAACCACAAACCCTTGTCAAAGCCTTTGTTTCCTTCAGAGAAAACTTGCCCTGGGCCCCAGCTCTCCTGGATTCAGGCCACGTTGGCCACCCTGGGGACTTCTGCAGGCTCTGTGCTTTCCTCTCACCCTTGGCTGCTCCCAGCGTGGCCTTGTGCCTGGGAACAACTTCCCCAGTATTGCAGAGTTGAGCAAGAAGATGTAAGAAAGTTCATGTTGATCTGAAGGAATGGTCTACTTTTTACTTCACGGAGCTAATGTTGGAGTAGGTGTGATGGTATGTTGGGACTCGAGAAGGATAACCTGCAAAGGGATTATGCAGGCCCCTGGAACGCACCCTGGGGCATGACCACAGACACCAACAGGAACACGAAACTTTTTCACACCTCAGGTTGGAGAAAATCAGATACACCACCCTCATCTGGCTCAGCAAAGACATTATAAAATCCCTTTCCCTTGAATGCCATGTGCAGATGGTCCCTCTGCCATGGGCTAGAGCCTGCCTGACATCTGGAGTTAGTATCTCCCAACTATGCTCGATCTTTTTACTGTTGTAGCTTCCCAGGCTTAACCTCCTAAGGTTAACAAATATTTCTGCTCCCCAAAGTGGCCTCTGTTGTTTGAGAACACTCTATAGGCATATGTTCAAACTGAAAGGCAATGCCCTGATTTTGAACACTGAGTAACCACTTCCTAGCCTCAAACCTTTGGACTTTGGACAATCTTTCTGTGTATTTACACTAGAGAGGAGCAGTGAGGCCCTGAGGATGATGCAGGGCACAACTGGCACGAAAGCACTGCAGGGTTCTGATAGCTTTGTAAGGTACTCTCCAAACTTGCTGCTGCTCACAGCAAGCCTGTGCTTGGTGTGTCGTGATGGAAAGCAGGGCATGAACACAAATGGGACCCTGGAGATGGTACATTTGAGATGCAGAGGACTCTTCCTTATGGTGCTAAGTGGTGACTCAGTGCAGTGCTTGAGCACAAGCTTACCTTCATTGGTGGGATGTGATGTGCTGCAGCAACAGGAGGATTTCAACGTGAGGTTCTGTCCCACAGCCGGGGCCTTGCCAGTCTGTCTGGCACGTGCTTGGGCTGTCCTGAGGTCTCTGTGGGGCTGCAGGTGGCACACCTGCTCTTCAACACTCGCTGCTGTCTGACCATCTTACAGTTAAACAAAGTCATTTATGCAAGGAGCTGTCTCAGTGGTGCCAGGCTTCAATTCCCCCAGATCCCAGGGGCACAGAAGTGTGTTCTCATCTCCAGCTAGCTCCATGGCAACTTTAGGGAAACTCAGTGGCCTTGGGCTGATTTCCAGCCCCCTGGGCAGGGGATCCACACACCTTCAGGGTTTTGCCCACACCTCCTGCACAAGCTGCATCTGGGGCAGAACATCTGACCTTCCTGTTGAGTAGGAGCAGTCTTTAGACCTATTAATTTCTGAAGCTGGAATCCAAATTTTGCAGATGGGCTGCAAAAAGAGGATGACAGCGCCTTAATTTGCAAAGGAAAGCAGCTCTGCCCAGCGTTGTTTGTGCAGGTGTTAGGGTGTTCGAGGGATGAAAAAGCAAGGAACTGCTTTCTGCCTGTGCACCATTTTTCTGTGAGAAATCCCCAGACATATTCAACTTGGAAGATCAGCTCCACATCTTGGTGTTGGGCTGCTGAAAGGTAATGACAGTACCTTTCTTTGGGAAGGAATGCTCAGGACAGAAACACCTTTCTGTCCTGACAGCTTTTGAGTGGGATCAATCCTTGGGCGTATTAATTCTTGGAAGTGATATCCAAATTTCTGTGGTGGACCACTGAAGATCAGCTCCACATTTTGGAGTTGGGCTGCTGAAAGATAATGACAGTTCTTTTCTTTGGGAAGGAATGCTCGTGGTCCTGGTGTTGATGGGTCAGACAAGACTGTCCAGAGGTACAGGAAACACCTTTCTGTCCCGACAGCTTTTGAGCTGGATCAATCCTTGGACGTATAAAGTCTTGGAGGTGGTATCCAAATTTCTGTGGTGGACCACTGAAGATCAGCTCCACATTTTGGAGTTGGGCTGCTGAAAGATAATGACAGTACCTTTCTTTGGGAAGGAATGCTCGTGGTCCTGGTGTTGATGTCAGACAAGACTGTCGGGAGGTACAGGAAACACCTTNCTTTTGAGTGGGATCAATCCTTGGGCGTATTAATTCTTGGAAGTGATATCCAAATTTCTGTGGTGGACCACTGAAAGGGAATGGTGCTCCTTTTCCACAGGAAAGAAAACACCTAGACCCCGTGTTTCAGGTGCAGATACCAGGCTGCCCAGGGGAGGTAAAGGCCAGCATGACTTTTCTGTCCTGGTACTTTTGGTGTTGGAGCAATCAGAGTCCTAAGCTGCGCCAGGGGCGGTTTAGATGGCAGATTGGGAGGAATTCCTCCACAGAAAAACTGATTAAGACATCAGACCGTGCTGCCCAGGGAGGTGGTGGAGTCACTTTAAAGTCCCTTCAAAGAACGATGGCCGTGGCACTGAGTACCCTGTTGTGGTGGATACGCTGTGGTGTTCGGTCCCAGCTCGGGCTCTGACCCCGGAGCTCTTTCCCCACAGCACCGACCCCGGCACTCCGCGACCCGCGAGCGCCCTCAGCCGCGCCTCCCGCCCCCGCGCCCCGCAGTGCGCGGCGCTCCCATTGGCTGCCTGCGCTGGGGCGGCTCGGCCAATGAGGCGCTGCCTTGTTGGCGCCGCGGCTCCGGAGGCGGTTGCGGTGGAAACGGGCGGTGCGCGGCTCCCGGGGGAGCGGCGGGAGCCCGAGGGACCCGAGCCGGGAGCCCGAGGGACCCGAGCCGGGAACCCCGCCGGGAACCCCCGCCGGGAGCCCCCGCGAGCAGCGCCGGCATGCCGGGGGCGGCCCCGCGAGGTGAGTGTCCCGTCCGCCCGGCCCCGCGGAGGGGCAGCCGGAGTGCGGGCCCTGCCCGGTGAGGGCAGCGAGAGCCCGGCCCGGGCGGCCTCTGCCGCGCCCCTCCCTCCGCGGAGCCGCGCTCGGAGGTGAACGTGGGCTCCCGCCTCCTCCCGGCCCTGTGTGCCGCCCTCCGGGCGAGCGGCCTGAGGAGCGTCCCTGCCCCTCCGTGCAGAAAGTGGTCGTGTTTCGGTGAAAACGGCTCGTGCTAAAGTGCGGCGGATCCTTGCAATGTTAAAAAAAAAAAGAAATCCAAAACAAAAATCAAGTGTTTTTTTAAACGCGTATGTGCAATATATGGGTCCCAAGTGTAGCAGGAACAACAAAAGCTGGGAAAGCCCAAGTCACTCCCTTTGTTTCTTACTTAGAAGTTGGGAACACAAGCTCTGAGGACAGACATTGGAAATACTTACTTAAATTTTGAACTGCTAAGGTAAAAGGAGAGGAGGCTTTGAAGGCAAAAGGCTTGTTGCCTTTCAGGATGTGCACACCTGTTGTAGCCACAGATTTATAGTTGAGACACTCTCGTATCTGAAAAAATTCAGACTGGTTTGTAATATTTAATATGAAAGAGTAATAATTTTTTTGCCTACTCATCTGATGTAGCTGTGTTCCCCTGGAAGCGCTTGTAGCGACATACTCCGTTCCTAACTGCTGTGACACTGCTGTAACTCGCTCCACGGTCAGGGTGGTTTTGCAGGCGTGTACGGTGCCTGCTTTAAACGAAAATGAAATAACCCCGCGTGCCTGACACACTGTCCGTGCAAAAGCTGTGCGGAGGCAGCTCCCCGCCCTTGTTTTCTGGCAGCACCCCACGGTCCTGCTCGGTTCTGCTCTGTTCTGCGCTTCCAACGCCTGAACACCAGACAGCAGGCATGCTGAATGGTTGTTGTTAAGTTCCCATATGTTACAAGCTTCCAGTGTAAATAATAAGTAGAATCGAAGTTGTTTTCCCACGTTTTCTGTAGTTGCAGTTTCCCCAAGAGTCCAGCCTCGGAAGTAAAGTCTTGACCATAGTCTCTGCTGTTGACTTCCTCTTCCACCTTGAGCGAGATTATTTGGATTTAGAAGAAGACTTGGGCATATTACTGAATATAGGCATTTTTAAAAGTGAACTTGAACCCCATCAGTTTAAATATGTAGCTGATTTGGGATCATACAGACTGACTTAGATGTCATAAGCATCTACACCCTGTCCAAATGTGTAGCATTCAGTATATCTGAAAGAGGTAACCATTAATCTCTGTGCATATATTGTCTTCATGTGAAAAGTAGACAAGGAATCTGTCCTGAAAGAGATTTGAGGTTTTATTAATGTTTATTTGGTGGCTTTACAGAGACAAATGCTTTATTGCTGTGCAGTTGTCAGTTTGATTTAACTGCAAGCGAGGAGAGCCGGTGGTGCATGGGCAAGCAAATGCTCATTGCTGAATGAGTGAAATTCCTGTCAAAGCATTATTTTCTCTACATGCAGAACTAATCATGATGATGTATGAGTTAATTCAGTTTATAGTTCAAAACTCCCACTGCTTCCTGCTGTGGTTAATTCTGGACTTACTCTTCTATTAATGTAGTCTCCCATATTAAAGACTGTTTTTAGCCTGTCTTGCGTATGTCATCTTGTTTAAGTTGAAGGGAAGGTTTTATCATATAGCAGTGAAGGTTTTCTAAAAGCAGCACAGAGCTCTTTCATGTATTTTTGCCTTTACTAACATGATTTCAAGCAGTTTCAAGCAGTTAATTGAATATAAATTATGGGCTTACTTATGAGGAAAAATGACTTACAGATTCTAAAGGTGCATTTACCCCTTCAAACTTTTTATCAGTGGTAAAAAAGACTGGAAATATTGGTATCCTTTTTCAGAATGAAGAAATGCTGGTTAGTAAAAGTTTGATTTCTTTTGTTTGCATAAAGCTGGTAGATCTAAGTGTGTCTGCAGTAGCTGTAACTTGTGTCTGCCTCGGGGTGGTCTGCAGAGGTTGGTCAGTGTACTCAGAGCAGCTGTGCTGCAAACACTGGCTCTGTCCCAGCAGGGATGGCAGGATGAGAAGTTCTGATCAGAGGGATTTCCCTGGGCAGGCAGTGCCTTGGGCAGTGCGCTCACCAGCCACTATGGCCTTCTGCAAAGTCAGTCTGACACAGATAATCTTCCTTTTTTTCCTTTCCTGGTCTGTAGATATCTGTAAGCTATAAAGATTTGTGCTCGTAGAGTATTCAAGCCACTATGGCCTTCTGCAAAGTCAGTCTGACACAGATAATCTTCCTTTTTTTCCTTTCCTGGTCTGTAGATATCTGTAAGCTATAAAGATTTGTGCTCATAGAGTATTCAAGAAGCATTTTTGGTTTTGGCTTTGGTGTTTAAAGGGATTCATGTTGCAATATTGTTAATATAATGCAGGTTCCCTGATTATTGTATAGTACCTGATTAATCTTATAGCTTTAATTATGTTGCCAATACTTCCTCTCATCACCAGGACTAGAGTCCTGAAAGCCATCCCAAAGTAATGAATGTGTTTAACTTTGTATTTTATTTTCTGTCTCTAGTTAAAATTCTCTTTAGTGTTATTTTTCCTCAGTGGTTGGGCTGTCTATCTGTTGGCATGGGGTGGTGGTTAATTGGTTATTAAAGTATGCTTATAAAGTATTCTCAGCCTGTCTTTTACTTCTGAATGTTTTCTTTGTGAACAGAATAAATATTCTAATCCTGTTTGCTTTCCAGAGCTGTTTGTGATAGACCCTTCCTTCTATTCCTGGAGAAAGACATTGTGAATAGTTGTGAAAATGGTAAGGGTTTTTTGAGATGGCTTTTGAGATGTTTGGGTAGAAATAAAATTGAGAATTTTCTCCTTCCCTGGGACTAAGAATAAATGACCATAATAAGAACATTGTTTTTGGAGCGATTGTAGTTATTGGTAAATTTAAGAATTTGGAAAAAAATCACTGTAATGCACATGTCTGTTCTAGGAATGCTGTTGCTTGCAAGACACTTGAAATTTTGTTTTTTTCAGCTGATTTCGGACTGGGAATGGTTTTACTATTTGATTACTTGCAATTAGCAATGATTAAATTAACTACAGCTCTTGTAACTTTATGTGGAGATCTCTCAGTATTGTTCATGTACCAGTTAATAAAAAAACAAGAGGAAAACCAGTTTGCAAAGGAAACTGGGACGTTTTTAGATGTCACATTTCTTGTCACTTCTCAATTGCAATTCCAGATTCGAATCGCAGCGCTGAATGCGAGCTCCACAGTTGAGGATGACTATGAAGGTACCTTCAAAAGCCATAAGACACAGACTAAGGAAGCTCAGGTAAGTAATTCCACAGTTTTCTTAATGAGGTTTTGTCTCGATGGGAGTTTTGTCCTCTAGTTGCAGGGATTTATTCAACCACAGTATTTTGTTTTTGTAGAAGTTCAGTTACTATATCTCTGGAACACTCCTTTAGCAAACTAAAACTTCACTCAAATGAGCTATTTTAGGTCAGTAACACAATTGTTCTGTTGTATAGCACAAAATATTAAAAGTGTGAAACCACTGAAACACATAATAAATATATTTAATAAAGTTGTCTTAATAAATACATTCTAATTCTTTAAATCACAGGAAGCAGAAGCTTTTGCTTTGTACCACAAAGCTTTGGACCTTCAGAAACATGACCGATTTGAAGAGTCTGCTAAAGCTTATCATGAGCTGCTTGAGATTCGTCTTCTGCGAGAGGTCGGTTGAGAGAATGACACTCTAGAAGCTGTTTTTGCTATATTTTGTCTTAGTTCACTTCCAGCTGGCTAACTAGAAATGTCAATATTATCAATTAGCAAGTTGTTTGCTGATCTTGTTCCTCGTCTGATTCCTAATGTCCATGTTGCATTTATTTTATCATTCCTAGGCAGTTCTGTCTGGTGATGAGAAAGAAGGGCTGAAACACCCAGGTTTGATGTTAAAATATTCCACCTATAAAAACCTGGCACAACTGGCATCACAACGGGATGACTTAGAGACAGCCATGGAGTTCTATCTGGAGGTACAGTGCAGCTGAAATATCACACTGGAGCCTTAATGTTTGTTAAAACTTTCTAAAATACAGGTGTACACATTCAGCATACATCCTGTCAGCATATGGTTGAATACTATGTTCTTTCTGATGCTGTATGGCATAAAATTGGTCCACCCAAAGCAGTTGGGATCCTGCTCAAAACTAAAGCAGTGCCAGTCCCTGCAGCAAAGTGGGTGTGCGTGTCTGAAATGTGGGTAATATTGTCTGTTATGCTTTCTAGGCTGTAATGCTGGACTCCACTGATGTCAACCTCTGGTATAAAATTGGTCGTGTGGCAATAAAACTGATCCGCCTTCCCTTGGCTCGCCATGCTTTTGAAGAAGGGCTCAGGTGCAATCCTGATCACTGGCCTTGTTTAGATAACCTAATCACAATTCTGTATACACTCAGTGACTACACGAGTGAGTACAATGCATGAAAAACATCTCTGTGTGTGTGTGTAGTTTTACATACCAATAAAAATTGTAACAATGAAATCATGTAGGTTGAAGTGTATCTTGCATAAGCAATGCCCAGGGTTTGATAGAGACTGCTACTTCATGATAGAGATTTTACAAAATTATAAAGTATGATGGTTTAGATAAGTTTTGGTTACCCTAAAAATAAATGTCTGTGGTCTCACAGATCGGAGCCTCTGCAGGAAGTTTCCCTGTACACTGTTTTTTGCCTTTCCATGTATGTTGGTTTTGGCTTTCTAGTAATTTCCAGCTGCATAGTTCCAGGATTTGGGTATAAAAATACAGTCTCATTCATAGCCTGGTAGGATTAACCGTATTTACAGCAGTGGATACACTGCTTGCTTCACTAATGGAATCTGCAGTTAAGACATTTGATAACATAAAAATGGTGAATAATTGTGTTTCTGTTTTACGGTTCTAATTTCTTCTGTGCCAGAACAGTCTTGAAAGTAAGTGAAAGATGTACTGCAAACATTGTTTAAACGGAATTAATTACATTCTTTTTCTGGATACAATACCTAGGAAGACACAATAGCCTGTTTTAACTGTATGCATGTAATTATTTGACACCTCACAAAGCGATTGGACTAATTCATGTGAATGTCACATTTGGGTGGAATTCAGTGGTGTATGTGAGGCCCAGAAATGGGAGCTTTGAATTAACCAAAGCAGCCATTGACCATTCAATTTCTATTTCTCTGTCAGCATGCTTGTACTTTATCTGCAAAGCTCTGGAAAAAGACTGTCTGTATAGCAAAGGATTGGTTCTGAAGGAGAAGATCTTTGAGGAGCAGCCTTGCCTCCAGAAGGATTCCTTAAGGATGTTCCTCAAATGGTGAATGTTGTCTTAGAGTATATACTGCCTTTGGAGTGTAAATTTTGGGTTTGGGGTTGTTCAAAACACCTGCTGAGATCCTGTGCTTTGAGTGATAGGGATACCTTGCTGACCTTTCTTCTGAATAATGATGTTGTGTTGGTGCTGCTGACAGGATGTTCTTCAGTAACTACTTTTGCAGGGAGGTAGAATCCATTTGTTGCTGCTCATTTGTTTTCATACCTAGATCTCTTGTAATCATCCGCTTGTGTTTTACTTACTAATTCCTGATCCCTGCAGCATTCACTTTAGTTTTCCTAATTAAAACAAACCAATAACAACCAAAACCACTCTCACTCCCCCCAGTAAACCTCACCAAAAACTCCCCACACGTTACTGCTTTTCTTTATGGATTTTGTAGTAGAGTTGGTAGGAGGAAAGTGGGAAAATAGAGGCCCATAAAATTTACAGGATCTGTCTAAGTTAACTGATCATTCAGATCAAAGATTTCTGATGGTTCACACTTCTGTATGTGTGCCCTAAAGTTGGTATCATAATGTTACGTGAATGCTTCTTTTAACACTGTTTTTGTTATGTTATAGGAAGATAATTAAATTAATCCACTCCAGGCTTTAATGAAAAAAAACCCCAGCAAACAAAAACTTTAACTTGTCTCCATTTTTTATTATTTCTTAGTGACATGTCTATCCATAATGTAAATGTGAGTGCAGCTGAAACAGGAAGAATCATAAATGAAGCACTGGAGCTGCGTAAAAAAAGACAAGCTTTGCTGGTTCGTGACAGGGAACCAGACCTCAGACTGGTGCAGCCAATTCCCTTTTTCACGTACGTCTTTATATTTTCTCTTTTCAAAAAGCTCCTCTGAAGCACGTATATCTGACAACTGTGTTGTGCTTCAGATTTCTTCAAAACACTTTTTTTTTCCCCTGTAAAAACAAACCAACCCTCCCCCAGTGTGTTCTTATTAGCATAAACCCCATAGCTATTAGGTTTCAACTTTTGATTTTAAATCAGTGATGTAAAAAACAAATATGGTATCTGAGAATGATTTGGCAGCTATTCCAACTGTACTATTGGATTTTTCACATGTGACTAGTTTATATGTGAATTTCGAAGCAAGTTTAGGTTTTAAAAATTTTTTTACTGTTGGGATAATGAAAACTCAGAAAAAAATTTGCAGTTTTTTATTTGCAGGAAGATATAAGGATACTAATAGGTTGTTATAGATTTTATTATATAAACTATATATAATATATAAACTATTTATATAAACTATGTTTATATTTATATGTTTATTATAGTAACTATTTTGATAGTTTATTAAGGCAGAAAGGATTGGAGTTTGGTTTTTGTATTGCACATATTTTTCTGGAATATTAATGGACTCTGCATGTAGTTCTTATTGCAGAGAAGTTTCTACTTGTGAATAGGGGTGAGTTCTTTTAGTGTTGTTGATTGAATGCAGAACCTGAAAATTGTTTCTTTGACACTATTTTTTTTAGTTTTTGGTATAGAGTGATATCCTCAGCAACTCCTGCATGGACCTTGTTTTTTGAGACATTTTTTGAGTCATGGGACAGGTTTTTGACACTCAAATGTGTATCGCTGTCCTACTGAGAAGCTGCTCTTGCTATCTCTGAGCTGTTGGAGAAAAACAATGTTGAATGCTGTTAGGTTTGTAAACATAATAGAGAAAAGAATGTGACAAGAATTGAAGATGGCCCGATGCCCTTGTGTTTCCACTTGCAGGTGGAAGTGTTTAGGAGAAGCCTTGCTTGCCATGTATCAGCACCTCACAACATGTGATCCTCCTCGACCCAGTCTGGGAAAGAGAATTGATCTCTCAGAATACAGAGACCCAGTTCAACATCTGATGCTCTCTCCCACCTCTACTCCTGTCAGTGTTATTCAGCCAACCCCTGTCAGCACTAATCCAGTGGTGACAGTGCCAGATCCTGTATTACCTTACACTCCAACGACACCCAACTTCCCAAGTCACAGTCAGAGTTCACTGGAACCGGGAGCTGCTGTAGGTGAGCAAGGTACTTCAATCTAAGATTCAAGATAGCTTTCCTACTTACCTGGGTATAAAAAACTCTGCAGAATTCTCTGGGACATGCTGTCTTTCAGCTGCATGTTGGTGGAGTCAGAAGCTTTTCAGCATATTTATAACATCTAAAAGAAAAAGTGAAGGAGTATCTGACCTTTTCTGGTTTTGTGCTGTTGCCTCACACTTCAGTTTTTCAGTCTTTAGGATGAGAAAAATAGTGACTCCATTCCAGCAGTGGTGCATATCAAGCTTTTAATGTTGGCCTTGAGTTCCTTAGAATGAATGAGCTGTTTTACAGAAAGATCACTGTGTTATTTTTCTGCTCATGTGTCACTTTAAGAAGCTGAGAAGACCAAGCTGTCAGCTGTATTTATTTGAAATCTGTACAAGACTTTTTTTGGCACTGTCTTCAGAAGGAAACCAATGAATCTCAAGTGTTGCTGTGTAATTAATTTAAAAAAAAAAGAAAAAAGATTACTCACTTTTTATTTGTCAATTTAACCTGTCAGGTTTTGAGGGGGTTTTATTATGTTTTTAGGTGACATATCTGCAGGTGATAAATCTAAGAAAGGAGTAAAGCGAAGGAGAATTACAGAAGACAGTGGGGAAACAGCCAAAAGGAGATCTGCTAGAGTTCGGAACACCAAGTGTAAAAAAGAGGAGAAGGTTGACTTTCAAGAGCTGTTGGTGAAGTTCCTTCCTTCCAGGTACTGTACAGCAACAACTTTCATTATGAGATAATCCTGGAGAGGAAGCTGTTTGGGATTTTGTTTGATTGATACCCCCCAAACTTAAAACTACCAGTCCCGTGTAATATTTTGAAGCAGATGTGGTGCGTTATCTTCTGATAAATGTTATAAAATTGCTTTTAGTAAAAATTGCTGAATAAAAATTGAAAAATAAAAAAGGTTTTACTACTGTTAAAGTGAATTAGTGTATAATGCAGGTGTTAAAATGGGTAAGATGAAGTAATCTTGATTTGGACAAAAGGAACTGGATGCAAATCTCTGAATTCGTTTCAGTAATATATTTTCACTGTTAAAATTTGCACAATGTTTCATATTTAGGATTCACCTAGCAATGAAAGAAAGAATGAGGACTTTGTTAATACTGTGGCTTTTGCCCCCCTTTCACACAGATTAAGGAAATTAGATCCTGAGGAGGAGGAGGACCCTTTCAATAACTATGAGGTGCAGTCAGAGATCAAAGAGGAGAATTTCCAGCATGTTGGACCACACAGAATGTCATTTGATTCTACGACATTTATGGAATCTGGTAATGATTTCATTATGACCCTTGTTCGTTCTTTGTTGTCTTTTTCCATATTGGATGCTTTATTTTCTGTATTTTCCTGTCATGTCTAGAAGATACAGAAGTATATGCTATTTTAAAAAGTACAATTTTATGGTATAGAAGTATCTTGGTACCGGGTGTAATTTTTTAAGTCTTACTCACTGTGTGCAAGAGCCCTATTGTGTGGAATTTGCCATTTAAACAGATTGGAATATAGTAACTGGATTCTGCATATGTGCAGCACAGAAGAACTGCTGTGAGATAAGTGCATAAAACACTGTTGAAACTTAATTGTTTCAAGTTACAAACTGCCTCAACCTTACACATGTAGGCCTTTGTGTGTGCCTGCTTTCTAGAAAAACAGGATGTTCATGAGTTCCTGCTGGATAACCTGAACAATGGTGGGATCTTGGAGCTGATGATGAGATATCTGAAAGTCATCAGCCAGAAGTTCCTGGTGAAGTGGCCTCCTGGCTTGTGCGAGGTGGTCCTCAGTATCTATAACAGCTGGAGGAAGCACAGCAGTAGCCTTCCCAATCCACTCCTGAGGGACTCCAGTAATCAACACATCAAGGTATTGCAACACTTCTTATTCCCGTATTCCTGTTCTCTTGGTGTCAGCGTGCTAGAGCACAGCAGACACAGGCCTGGCTTAGCTCTGTCTGGAGCTGCTTGTCCCAGCTGTAGTCACTGTCCTCAGCTTTGGTGCCCTGCAGCTCCTGGAGCTGCCCCTGAGCTGAGCAGACCTGGGTGATGCTACGTGCAGCTCTGACCTGTATTTAATGTGTGTGCACACGTGCACAGAGATGTAATCCATAGACACAGGTGTATTTTACCCCTTTATTCTCTTGTTGCTCTTACTCTTTGTTCCCCCTCCCTTTTCTTCTGATATGACACAGTTTTGTTTTGTCATCAGGTCAGTGCAGAGGCTGCTCTGTTCTCACTTGGCCAATTGAGAGTCAGCATTGCTGCTTTAAATAGAGTAAATACAGTGTAGGTTTAAGGTAACCTGAAATTTACAGTGAAAAAACCCAAATGACAAAACACATGAAAACCACGTCCTCAGCATCACCATTTTATTACCTTTATAAATCCATAATTTCCTGAAAGCAAATAGAAAAAATACTAAGTTCTTTACATTAATGTTAAACCAGCTTAATGATAGAAGATGGTATTTCTTGAATTATACAACCAGTTCTGATACTTGTTGTCCACCGAGCCACCCTATGTTATCTTTTTAATGTTAGCAGTCTCTATTCATTTGGAAAGTTATTTGCCTTTGGTATGACTTCAGTTGGAAATATTTTTTCAGATCAAGTGTTTTTACTTCTTCGCAAATGAAATATTAATTATGAAAATTGCTGTGTTCCATTGATGTCATTTACAAAGCGAACAAGAATATCTCTATTTATCAGATGTTAAATTTTTATACATCCTGTGGCTTATTTATGTATATTTTTCACATGTACATACCCCTTTTTAAACAAATGTAAATATATTTATAAATATATTCCCTTGGTTCTCATTATTACTGCATAACTACTTACTTGTATGTAAATTTTGTCTTATTTTTCAAATGTCAGTGCTACTGCTATATTCTGGAATCATGCTTTTAGCACGATTTGGCAATTTAATATAGTTTTATTTCAGCCAGATAACAAAATAAGGATGACAGTTTTTTCTAACAACTGGCGATGCTGTTCTGACCTTCTTTCATGAGCTGAGATTTTTCTTTTTTGATGCTTCTAAGTATTGTTTGTTTTTGTACCTGTTGATTTGTAAATGGTATTATACACCTTTGAGGCAGAAGTAGTACAGCTTCGGAATAGAGATCCCAAGAGGACAAGATGAAGGCTTTCTTTGAAGCAAATTGCAAATTCAGTGATTTTTTTTTTTTTAATTTATGCTTCTTTTAATGTATTTCTTTCTGTGAATACTCTTTTGATACCTCCTTACTTTCTCTGAAGGATATGATGTTGATGAGCCTTTCTTGCATGGAACTGCAATTAGATCAGTGGCTACTGACAAAAGGGAAGAGTTCTACAGGTGAGAACTTGATGTGACTTTCTTCAGACTCTAACTGGGATATATGAAGAAATGCTTCCAGGAATTCACTGGATTTTGGAGCTGTTTTTTCTTAGTATCTTCCAGATCTGTGTTTCATTGGTCTGTCAGTTGTTTGCCTTTAGGTAGATCAGTACCTTTAAAGTTCTGGTATGTGGGGCTCTTCCCGTGGGATGCCAGTAACTTCATGATAAAATGTAATTAATTGACTTGCAGTGTCTCCACGAAGCTGTCCTGCTGCCTCTGGGAATGGAAGGTTTGGCCCTGACTTCCCTGGAACTCATTTTTTGGGAGACCTGTTGCAGCTGTCGTTTGCCTCTTCACAACGAGATTTGTTTGAGGAAGGCTGGATGGAGTTTGTCACTCGGGTGTATTGGCTGAAAGCTCGCTTTCTCGCACTGCAGGTTTGTTTTCCTTTTGGTTTAGCAAACACAGCTTTTCCCAAATTAAAGTCAATATTGTTCAGATGCAGTTGATTCGGGAATCTCAGCTCTTTTAAGCGTGTGGATAAAGTCAGCTTAAAACATAGTGATTTCGTTTTACTTTTAAATATAATTAACTTTTCCTGAGGGTTGAGGTGGAAATGAAGTAGGTGTCACATGATAAGCAAATATTCAGATATGTTTAATATATACGTCTTTGTTTAAATTAACTCAGCTTAAAGAAAAATTATTTGTGCTAAAGTTACTTGGAGTAGTATTGTGTAGCTGCAGAACAGAGATTTTTGGGGGCCTGGACTTGTGGATACTATCAAAGTCTCAGGCAGTCCAAAATGCAGATTTTAACTGAAGCAAACTGTTTTATTGCTCTGCCTTCCGCTTTTTCGAGGTGGCATGGTTCTGCTTTTGAAGATTTTTAATTTAATATGCAGATTTTGAAGCAGAGGATTTTAAACCTATCACTAAGGGAATAATTTGAAAGAAATGTTGTTTGATCCCAATTTTTTTTTTCCCCTCTAAGTGTTGCTTCCCCGGGACATCAAAGAGGGGTTTTTAATGCATTAATTATGTTTAAATCAATTGTCAATTAGTTCTGTGAGTCAGTTTCATAAGTGTGAACTAACTTGTTCCTTCCCTTTCTTTTTTTTTTTTCCCTGCATCTAAGGATTCCTTTCTAATAAAGTTATTTAGGATAAATGAGAGTTCCTGTACAACTCCTGGCATTTTTTTCCTTGTGATATGCAGAGTTGTATTTTGCCTGTGCATTCCTTCCTCACCTCTCAACTTCAGTAACTACTTTGCACAGAGCAAGCAGAATTCATTCACTTTGCAGAATATATGAATGTTTCTTGACTCAGTGTCTTAATTTGCACAAATGGAAGAGTTATTTCTGCTGGTTTGCTCTTCTGCCTTTTTAAAGGACAGGGGTTTTAGCACTCCAGACCAATCTTAAAAATTCATGCAGGCTGAATTCTATTTTTCTGATTCGTTTTATCTGTTATTAAAATAATTGGTAAGATATTTTAAAATATTTTTGCTTTAATTTGAGCTTTTCAGTTGGATTTGTTCTTTAATTTGTGAGGACATGCAGTAGTCACACTGGCAGTGCCTACATTACATTTAAACATTTTCTACAAGTGTTGGAGACCCTTTCTGCAGTGAGAACCATAGGATTTTCTGGTTGATTGTTTTCCACTGTACTGGTTCTATAGGGAGACATGGAACAGGCACTTGAAAACTATGATATCTGCACTGAAATGCTACAGAACTCCACTACCACACAAGCTAAAGCTGGCAATGAGGGTAGCATCGTAATACGGCTGCCTAATCTGCATGTGGATTCTGTGGTCTCTTTGGAAGAGGTAAGAATTAATTTGCAGGTGTATGTTCCCTGTTCCATCCCTCACACTCCATCTCTCCCTGCTTCAACTGTCATCTGTGAATTAGTTTTTTTGTGATGGAAGTTTACTGTATCTCAGAGTGAGAGTTTTGTAGTTTGAAGATTATGTGAAGATTACCCTCTCCTTTTCAAAAATTACCGGTTTTGTATCTCTTGGTCCTGTACATCTTTAGATTGCTTTTATGCAGAATAAAAACATTAAAGCAGCTGCATGTACAGCAGTAGATTGTTGAATCAGTGTTTTTCTTTTCTTTTCTTAAACATTAAGAACTAAACTGCTGGGAGAAGTGTCAGTAGTCAAATATATGTGAAAACAAAAGTTAGAGTATATCATCTGTGATGCTTGCAGATTGAAAAGAACCTAAAATCTCTGGAGAGATGCCAGTCTTTGGAAGAGATCCAGCGACTGTATGAGGCAGGGGATTATAATGCAGTGGTGCATCTGCTCCGTCCAACCTTGTGCTTTAATGGTTATGGCAGAGCAAAACATCTGGAGTTCGTAACATCCATACCAGAGAGACCAGCTCAGCTGCTTCTCCTGCAGGTTTGCTTTGTTTCTTAAAAAATCTCTTTTAGTAAGGAATTAAGACTTTTTCCTGAAAACAGGATGGAAGGATTTCCAGAGTGGTTGTTAACAGTTAATGAGTCTTATTTACAAAGCAAAACATGGAACCAAATCTGTAAATGCTCTGAAGGGCACAGCTTTATCGACATCATTAGCAATGTGCCAGCTTTTGCTGACTGGGAATGTGGCTAAAGATACAAGATGTTGAGGCCTCCATGAAATGGAAGCAGAAACTTGGATCATTTCCTGAGTTGTTTTATGGATGGATTCATGCTGCTGTTGACTATATGGTGACTTAGAACCATTCTGAAACTTGGTTGTCTAGCATTTGAATGATTTTTATGCTGTAAAGTCTCTCCTGCATGAATGAGAGACTGATACATTCAGTATAATTGCTGTAGAGTCAGTCCATTTGACACTGTAAAAATAAGTTTATAAATGAGCTCAACTGTGGGAACAATTTGAGTATATTAGGTTATTTGAGGGAAAAAAGTTTGCACAAAAAAAGACTGATGGTGTTTTAACTGGACTGAACCAAGTCCTGCAGCTTCTGGGCTATCTTGTTGCCCAACCTCTTCAGAGTAGAAAGAAGCAGGAGAATGTTGCTGTAACACTGGCCTTAGAGTTGCAACTTTGTTATTTATGAAGTAATAAAATTGTAGCACAAGATCAAAAGGATCCAAACCCTGTTTCTTGTAAGGGCTCTATTCACCTGTAGATCACAAGAATTACAGACCTGCAGCCATCCCTTTCCTATTTTCTTTCCTTGCATTTCTTATTAAAGTGGAAAGATGTGATGATTTTTTTGTGTTTAGATCCTACTTGTATATTTGTCATCCAGGATCCATGCACCTCCTATTGTCCTTTTAATGTTGTATTTAAAGGTGTTCTGTTACATTTCATTGAAGTAATCACATTAACTGAATATAGTGTTTTGCTTTGCCCTGCTGTGCATTCATGTTTAAAATAAACTCCTCATTGTTATAATAGATCTTTTTCATATTTACATTCCCTAGGACTCCCTGCTCAAACTGAAAGACTACAAGCAATGCTTTGAATGCTCAGATGTTGCCTTGAATGAAGCAATTCAGCAGATGATTAATATGACAGCAGCCTCTGCTAAAGAGGAGTGGGTTGCTACGGTAACACAGCTGCTCACAGGAATAGACACTTCATTATCATCAGTTAACAGCATCTTGAAAGACTCTTCTGTGACACCGAGCCTCGTTCGATTAACAAACAACCTGATCCAGGTAACCCGTGCACTGGCACCAGGGAAGATGGGTTGTGTGCTGCAGACCTTCAGCCATGATACAGCTGCTGTCTGAACTCTCTCCCACCTGCAGTGATGGTTGTGGTTACATTTCTGTTACATTTTTGGGAAGATGAGTATTGTGTGAGCATTCTCTTAGCCTGCAGTAGGATAGACCTGCCCTGAGCACACAGCTATGCTAGAATCAGTACCAGCAGGTACCTTTAGACACCAAGCTGCCTAAAACAATCAAAAGATGGTGGTAAGATAACCCAGCACTGGGGTTTTAGGCTATTTGAGATGGTGATAATGTGAAGATTGATTGAGCTGCCTGGGTGTAGCTTATAAGTTATAGCTCTGAGCTTGCCTGTATGTGCTTCAGGCTGGAGGGCAAGGCCCTGTAAGCCTTACAAACATGGTAGAATTGCTTGCAAGTGCTGGCCAAAGTAAGGGTTTTTCTAGTAAAAACAGAGAGGGTGATCTGAACAGGGCAGGGGAAAAGTGAAATGCAAACTGCTTCTAGAATTATGAATACAGCTAATTTTAGCCTTTTACAGAAGGTACTTTCAAACCTGAAAACTGAATGAGCCTTTTCAGTCCAGGTAACAAATGGCACTTACAAATGGCAGTTCTATTAAGAAGTGAGTCTAGTTAATGTCAAAGTTCAATGTGCTTGCAATTCTCAAATCTCCATTTACTTCAGGAAAAGCCAAGGACCTTCACTACTTACAAAATCCTACTCTGATTGTGAAAGTTGTATGTGTTATGGAATGTAATGGAATTCTGGAGAACAGAGTGTTCAGGCACATCATTTATATAGCATCTGTTGATGATTCTAGTTGGGCTTTAACAGTTGTTGTGAGACCTGATCTAGAATTCAGGAATTTTTCTAAGTTCCTCTTCATCTGGGTTGTAGAGAAATTTCTTGTGCAGTAATGAGGCCTAGTAATGCTAAGAATTGATGCTGTGTATTTGCTTACTATGAATTGCTTGTATACCATATTAAGAGAGACACATCTAGATGGAAAATGAGGGTGCAGGAGGAATGTCAGAGTAGGGGAGATACTCTGCTACCCTTCCCCTACTGAGTGACCTACTTCTAGCATTTTTATAGCCACTTGTGAGAAGCTGAGACTCTGCTTTAGATTATTTCCTTGGGGTAAAATGTGTTGCCAGCTTTGGGTTGTTTGGAAAGGATTCACACCTGACCTGTGTTTTGCATGACTTTGTGTCTGTATAATGTGTTTCTTTATTAGATCATAGACTGCAGCATGGCTGTCCAGGAAGAACCAAAAGAACCCTATGTCTCCTCGGTGCTTCCATGGATTATCCTGCACAGGATCATCCAGCATGAGGAAGATGCTTTTCGATCCCTTTGCTGCCAGCAGCAGCAGAACCAGGGAGAAGAAGGTGGATTATTTCTTCACTTTTACATATTGGCCCTGAGCTCTTTACCATCTAGCTCAGGAATATAAGTAATAAAAGACTTGTTTGTTGTCTTACCTTGCTGTCTGAAGGGAGTAGAGGGCTGTGCAAGCATCGCTTTCCACCACAGAGGAAGCTTTTTGCCAGTTGAAGCATTGAGTCAGATTTAACTCAGTTCTGTGCTACTTAAATATTTACCAATTTCTTTCTTCCAGTGAGTCCTGATACCCCTATGTTGCCTTCTTCACTTATGCTGCTGAACACAGCTCATGAATATTTGGGAAGAAGATCCTGGTGTTGCAATTCAGATGGTGCTCTGCTCAAGTTCTATGTAAGTATTAGCATCGTGGAATAATTGAAGTTGATTTCGATGGATCTCTGAAAGTCACCTGGCCAAGCCACATCTCAAAGCAGGAAACAAAGTTCACAGTTAGATTGTTTGTTGCCTTGTCTTCATGTTAAATATACACTTTTAAATCCACTCTCCACCTTCTCCCAGACAAACATACAAAAGTTTCAGTCAGTTTAATCTGAATAGCAAAGGCTTGTTATTCCAGACCCTTTTCCATTGGTCTGCTTCTGTCATACTTCCCATTGTTCTCTGGACTTACCTCACTGAGAAGAATAATTGTTTTCTTCTGTTTTTTCTCCTTTGTTTTGCTTCTTGCACTAGTATTTTATTTTGTTCATTGAATTTGAAAGGGAAGTAGGAATAACCAAGCAGTCTGATAGTACTGTACATCATTCAGAAGCTAAGAAACCCTGTAGTGTTATATCTTTAAAATTGCTGCTAAATTAACGCAGTGGGATTCCATATTCATCGTGTCTCAGTGATTCTAAGTAAGCTGCACACTTCACAGAACTGAATTTGTCAAGTGTTAGGTAGGGTTTGCACCTTTTCAGTGTATGTAAATACTATTTATCGTGTAAAAAGAACGTATTTAAACTCTCAGCCAAGAAAATTCAGTTTTGAACAGCTTGGTTGTTTGTTTCTTCCAAATCACAAGAGTAAAGATTTGCAGGCCATCGTCTGTCCTCAGTTACACGACTGGAATGCTACTGATTACTCCCACACCCTGTGGTGTTACCTGGATTTGATCTGAAGCTGTGATACATTTAATTGTTCTGTGGTTGAGACATTTGTCTTGTTTGATTATACCTACCTTGATTTTATACTACAGTCTGAAAAAAAAGCAATTCTATTGTTTTCATGTTATTAACGAAATATTATTTAAAATATACATGTAGAGTTCATCTGCTGTACAACGATGAGAATGAAGAATTTCTTCAGCCCTCCGTTTCCTGTGTCTTAAGGCTGTTCTTTGCTCTGTTGTTCAGATGGGTGTGTTATATCTTACATGCTCCAGAAATGGGTGTCTGGGCAGTAATGCTGTGGCATTATTAGATGAAAGGACTTACCCATTCGTTGTTGACCTTTTAAAGATTGTTCCTTGAGGTCTCATTGTTACACCAGAAAAGAAATTTCCCGTGGTTGAAGTAGAATATTTCTGTGTGTTTGCTCATTGTGTCTTAGCTCAGAACTCCAAGGTCAGCCAGTGTTTCCCTGAGCACTGACAGCCTGGGATAGCCTGGCTGCTGGCAAATCCCAGATAACGCGCTGCCGTGGCATCCGCTGGGCTGTGCTCTACAGGGACATTTCAGTGGCGCTTTACAGATTCAGCTTGGCTTCACTGAGGTTTATTACCTTCAGCCAAGAGAAAATCGTGATTAGTTCTGCATAGAGCCACTCAGGAATCTCTTAATTTCCCTTCTCAGCACTCCCCGGAGCTTATTAGCCACAGCTCAGTGCCAGACCCCATCTACCTCTGCATTTGAGCAGCAGCGTGTCCAGGACAGTAATTTGGACAGCTGGGAAGGATGGCACAGAGAGCCTGAGGGCTTCTGCAGGAGTCAGCTCACCCTGGCAGGGCTGGAGTGGATGAGCAGTGTTTGAACTGAGGCCGATTCAGGGTAGAACTATCAGATTATCTCTGTGTCCTGCTCTCCTCAGCCTCCCTGGTATTAGGAGCATAATGCTGATGCACCTGAGCTGCCCCTGCAGGGAATCCAGAGGGCTTATTAGCTCAGGCCCTGTGCTTCATGAAAATAGATGGGCTGTTTCCAGGCTCCAGCTTGGCCACGGATGGCGTGCTCCGAAGTGATGAGTCTAAATTGTGTCTGTACAGTGTGCCTGCATCCACAGCCTGGGAGTCACAGAGCCTGGTCTGTGAGCCTGGGGAGAGTACAGATAACTGAGAGCTGGCAGGGTCCTTGCAGTGAGATCTTTGCAAATGTCATCAGGTGCTTTAATCAAAATGTTCCATTTTCACTTACAGAATTGCATACTTCTTAACATGAAATATAATATAGTATTATTAAACACAAGAATTTAGTTTTCAGAGACAAGAGAGTGTTGGAAGGATAGGGAAAGACCAAGATAAAATAGGATGAACTATTTGAAGAGAAAGGCACCTTCAAGAATGTGAAAAGTGTGTTTCATAGATCAGTATTAAATGATCACCTTCTGTAGGTGAACTGTCTGCTCGAGGACCTTATATTGCTTGTGGATAAATGTGCTGTGCAAGACAAGATGTTAATATTAATCAAGGCCTTTAGCAATAGTCTGAATTATTAGGAACAATTCTGGATTTCTGCCAAGAACTTAGAAGTTGAATAGGAACACAGGAGATTGTTTTGAACACCGTTCAAGTGAGAATTCTGTTACTGCTGTTAGGTGTGCTTTTGTTTGTAGCAGTAGGAATAGCGTGCTTTTGTTACAGTATCCTCTGACGCTGTTTTTCTTCAGCTTATTTAGCTACAATTTCTGTAAATTTCAGATGTTCACAAATTCGTACAGGGAAAGTGGTGGCAATAAGGTGTCTGCTGGGACTCAGTGTGAATGAGTCTGCTGGGACTCCAGATGCCATTGAAATCCTTTCTAAGAATTGTCTTTGCTTTTATTTTTCAGGGGTTTGGCTCTTAATAAATGGTACCTTGATCTTAGCAGAGGTATTTTAATCAGAAGAGAATCAGCATCTTATATTTAATCCCAGCTCTTACAGATGAGCTTCTTACATGCAGAATGACAGACTTTCGCCTTGTAAAGCAGTGTTTGTATTGACAGGAAAGCCCATCATGATGAGAAGCTTCTTGTAGGATCATGCATAAATAATTGAGTTTGCAATCCTAGATGTTGAAAAATGATAAATGGTCACAAATAAACATTTCTTTTTTTAAATTGAAATTTCATAGTGGAACACATTGAAATTGAATCTTAAACCTCAGTGGTTGTGTGGGTTTTGTTTTGGTTACGAAATAAATATCCAGAATCCCCCTACACAGATTATTCTTGGTGAACATATTTTTACTGACCTTGAAATGTCTTCTTGGAATGGATTCCTTTTTGATTTGTTTTTTATGGAAGCTTAGTGAGAATTTTCAAAGTTACCTTCCTTCTTTTGGCATTCAGCTTCAGTTTTTATAATGAATGTCTTAACGTATCAGCATCTTCCAAAATATGCTGCTGATGGGTACTGTCTCTTGTAGTGTTGAAGGTAAAGATAGCAACTTGCTACAGTGTTTAGTAATTTGGGATCAATCCAGCCACTTTCCTTGGTGTGTAGCCATCTGTGTAATATTGTTCACACTGTGCAATTCTATAGTCCTTTTAGCCAGATTTTCATTAACTCTCTCTTCTTCTGCAAAGTCCTCTCCATCCTGCTTTTTCCATGCAGAGGAAATTGCTATTTGTGAATTCAGGCAGAAATTCTTTTGTACCTTTTCCTTATTCACAACATTGATGAACTGTAGTGTTTATATTCACAGAGGCAGCTTGGTGTGTAGGGGACAACTTGGAATGATTTTAAGTCTGAAACATGAGGCCGACATCTAACTGCATTGATTAGAGATAAGTGTTTGTGAATTAACATAGGAAGAAAAATAAAAGCACTTCAGTGCCCTGCAGTGCCATTGGAATGATGTGCGTGAGACCAGTGTACAGAAATGCAGCTGTAATATTTGGTTGTTATTGGGGAAAAATCCATGCAGTCCCTCAGAGTTGTTTTCACCATGTGCCTTCAGGCAGCTGGGTCGCTCACTGTGATCTGCAGGTGACCTTCCCCTTGGTGCTTGCTTTGTAGGTTCAGGTACTACAAAAAGAACTTGCAGCTTCCACTTCTGAAGATACTCATCCATACAAAGAGGAGCTGGAAACAGCCTTGGAACAGTGTTTTTATTGTTTGTATGGTTTCCCTAGCAAAAAAAGCAAAGCAAGGTACCTAGAAGAGCATTCAGTACAGCAGGTAAGTTATGTGTTATCCAGGAATATCCTGAAGTGATGAAAGATGCACTCTTGTTTTGTTCTAATGCACTTTGATATATTTTGGAGAAAGATTACTTTTATTTCCTTGTAGATTTTATGTATTTTACATATTGTAAAGAATAAACCAAACTGTTTTCATATTTTTTTAAATTATAAATATAATGAGTCAAATATTTTAAATTAAATGCAACAGTAGTCTTATCCACAGTAGTCTGCCATCTTCAAAATATTGAGAAATTGATTTTATTAAGCTATGACTTTCCTGTTTTCAGCTGAGAAGAAGTTCAAGGTTGAGGAAAATTTAGAGAGGAAAAGTCAGCTTGAGAGAAGAAAACTTTAGCAGCCAGCCTTGCAGTTTATGAAAGTGAAAAATGTCACTGTTAAAAATATGCAAGTACATTATATTATCACTTATTTTGACATCTCTGATGGTAAATACCTGGTAGCTCTTTATGAGAAATGTGAAATTCAGTTGAATTTGGGAGAAGGGCAACGACAGCGCCTCTGGAAGAGGGTTGTAATATTAAGGGAGGAAGAGAAAAATCCAGGTCAGCAATACAGTGGCCTGTCTTGAGAAACATCACTGATTTTGTTCAAAAATCTCAGACTGTTTTGTATGTACCAAATGCAAGTGATCATAGAATTATCAATCAAAACCATATAAGCAAAATGAATGTCTGGCTCTGTTGAACAAAGCTTTTAACATATGCAAATACTCTACTGTTCATTGAATATTTGGGAATTTTGTGTGTTACACGTACATGTCAGAGTGAAGATAATGAGAGAAAGGGGTTAAGTAAGAAAAAGGGAAGTATAAGGAGGGTACCCTCTGCAACTTCCCTTTTTTCAATGCAGAGCAAAATTACTGTAAGGGTAAGGTGAACAATAAAAGGAGAAAAGCCTAGTCTAGCAGAAGAGAACTGCAAATTATTTGGGGTATTTTTACTGCTTTCAAGAAAGAAAAGTGAAGCGAAAATGAGGAGTAAATTCTGGAAGTAACTTTCTGTAGAGCGTTTGAAGACTTTTGAGTCTCAGAATTTTGTGCGATTCCCATTTCAGTAACTCTTCTGCTTACTTGGCTCTGGAATGGAAGGTGCAGGGTTCTTCCCCATATCTTACCCATCATCTCAGTGCCACTCAGAATGTTTACAACTGATTCTTGCTCATAAACAACTTTCCTGAGCAGCTCTGCTAAGCAACTAGAATGACTTTACTTTTACTTTATTTTGACTTTAGTGACATGTACTGAGTTACAGCAATACCTTTGTCTGTTAAATCAGTGAGCAGTATATTGTATT
The DNA here is from genome assembly GCA_013398955.1 of Callaeas wilsoni. NCBI lineage: Eukaryota > Metazoa > Chordata > Aves > Passeriformes > Callaeidae > Callaeas > Callaeas wilsoni. The sequence goes on from VWPU01002921.1 coordinate 27,108, forward strand.
TGTGAGCAGCATAAATGAATAGCAGCTTTAGCTCTGTTTTTGGGAGGTTTTATTTGGTTCCTGCTAAAGAAATGTGTATATTCTTATGAACTAGAAAGGCTGTAGAAAACCATCATTAGTAGCCTTGAATTTTGAAATTTGAAGTATTTTTTCCCCTCTCATCTACCTCCCTCTTCAGGTTGATCTGACATGGGAAGATGCTTTGTTCATGTTTGAGTATTTTAAGCCTAAAACTCTTCCAGAATTTGACAGTTACAAAACCAGTACCGTGTCTGCTGATTTGGCCAACCTTCTGAAGAAAACTGCTACAATTGTTCCTCGAACAGACAAGCCTATGCTAAGCCTGGAGACTGTGTCTGCCTACATTGAAGGAACATGCAGCAAGGTATAATTAATTGTTGTTTAAGAAATTAAATTGAAGGGAGTAAAAACGGTTGCTGCTATTTTTATGTTGACTTTGAGATTATTAGTGGAATGATTTATTCCGTGCTGTTGAGTTTCCTTGGGTAATTGCATTTAAATAAAATAAGAATGATCCCACCAAAACTTTTAGTCTTTGAATGGTAAAATATAGTCAGCGTGAGATGTTCATTAGTGTTTGTAGGTGCTCTGTGTATCTGTGAAATGCTTTCAGTGTCTTCATATTCAAAACCTTCAAGTTGTGTGATGAAAAGGCTGCTTCCTCTACAAGGAGGAAGCAAAAGTGCAGCTCATTTAATATGAACCTTTGTGTTTTTGATTTTCAGGCACCATCTCTCCCAGAGGGTGCAGACTATTCTCCACCAGTGGTGACTGAGTTGTATTATCTTCTGGCAGACTATCATTTCAAGAACAAAGAACAGTCTAAGGCCATTAAATTTTACATGCATGACATTTGTATTTGCCCAAACAGGTCAGTATTTTTGAATCCTGCTGGACATCCTTCATTCTTCTCACTTCTTTCAGTACTGAAAAGCAGACAACTGGTTTCAGGAAAAAAAAAAACCCAAACATCCAAAACTCCCATCTGCAATCCATTATCACAGGTCCATTGTATAATTAAGGGCATCTCTAAAACAACTCAACAGAGAAAACAAAAACCAAAGTGTAGGGTTAAATATTTGATTGCTTTGAAATTAAAACCAAAAAATAAAAGAGGGGAAAGCTAAATTGAAATGAAGAATAACTGTGAAGAATGAACTGTTTGCACCTTTTGTTCTTTGCTTTGGCATGTTTATGCATGATAAGGAGTGAAAAATGTTATCGTTTGATAGTGTAGCTATAGCACAAATAGCATCCTGTAGTGGATTAACTGTTTAGGCTGACCTCTTTCTAAAAATGTTGATTTTGCTGCTGGAGAGCTACACAGAGAATACCAGTAAAGTATGTAAGTGATATTTAAACAAAACCGCCTTGTTTCTTGATAGTTTACAACTCACTGAAATACCATCAAGATTAAGCTATCTCATCTTAAAAATAAAGCATTTTCTGAATATCAGTCTTCTAAATTAAATTAAATAACCTTTAAATTTACTGATTAAATATAGAGTTTGCATATTAGGCGTTATTCTTTTAATTCTCCTTGAAGTTGATAGATCCGGGTCAGTGACAAAAACCCTAATTTGATAGATTTGAGACAAGAAAACTGTTTCTAAATCCAGTCACGTAGCAGAGACAAAAGGGAAGGTGAAGGCACAGAGCAATTTTAGATGTGAAATCTTCAGAGGAAATAGCTGTAGTTTAATGTTATTGCATCTTCTGATCTGGGACTTGTGACTAGCAAATGGCTAAAACTTTTGTTTGAAGGCAGATAAAGAAATTACCAATACTACCCCCTACCCATTTTTCTGTAGTTTTGGTATTCTAAAACTTAAATTCGTAAATAAATGAATGGAATGCATTTTTGCTTTTTTTTGCTCAGAGGATGCCTTATGGGGTAGCACAGTATTTTTGCCCCAGTCACATTAGGTGGTACTTGTCTGTAATTACAGTTCCTTTTCCATTCCCCTCAGGAATCTGACTATGGAAGTCACTTGACCTAGAAATGGGTTTGCAGTTGGAATCAAAAGAAACTGCAAGCAAAAATATGAGAACATTATGGTTATTGCTTTGGTGTTAAAATCATGGTAAAATTGAAAAACCCCAGAGCGGCCGAACCCTGGCGTTAATGTGAGATTGTGGCCTCTGGAAAGCACCCTTCAGACTGTACTGTCAATAAACACAGGGCTGGACCCTCACCAGCCCCTCAGGCAGAAATTACACTTTCAGTTCATCAGTATTTTCCTACTTGAATGCATTTTTGGCTTCATGATTTTTATGTTGGGAAACGATTATGATTATTCAGAGTTGAGTCCAACAGTACAAGGTGTCATAATGTCTGCTGGCCTACGGGGTGACAACGTTTTGACAGGACTGCGTGGTTACTGAGAAATAAAACATGGGAGTGCTGCCATTAGAAATGTAGATATCCTGGCTTTGCACAGCAAATAAATGTGGATTTTTCATCTGTTTTCCATGTGTGACAGTTACTGGGGGCAGTGCTTTGTTAGGAAACTGTGGGCTTCCAAGCAGGGGGTCAGAGATGCAGCGAGGCAGGAGTCCAGAGAGAGGAATGAATTACTTATTATATTTACAATACCATTTATATATTCTAGTTCCATAAAGCAATTGAACAGAGTTCACGCTTCTCCTAGGGTGATTGGTCAAAGTCTCAGACACCCACTTAGAAATGTTTTTTACCTAATATAATGTACACGAGGTCAGAAGATACCAGATATGAATGCTATTTACAAAACCCCTATCTATTGTTTACATAGCTTACACAGCAAAGGAAAAGTTCTTACAGAATGAATGCAAGAAGAGAAAATTTCCCTGCTAACAGCATTTCAGCATCCACAGGAAACCACTTTAATAAAATCAGTATGATTTAGGCTGTACAGCTCATGCTCTGCTCTGAGGAGAGGAGGAAGTGCAGAAATCTGTTTTGAGGGAGCGTGTGATGGAAGGAGGAAAAAGTTGTAGATACAACCAGCTAAATCTTGTCTGTGCCTTCAGTGTGACGTTCAGGGCAGTTTGTTCACGGGCTGTGTCCTTGCCTGCACAGGTTTGACTCCTGGGCTGGGATGGCTCTGGCTCGAGCCAGTCGGATTCAGGACAAGCTGAACTCCAATGAACTGAAGAGCGACGGCCCCATCTGGAAGCACTCCACCCCTGTCCTGAACTGCTTCAAACGGGCCCTGGAGATCGACAGCTCCAACCTGTCCTTGTGGATCGAGTACGGCACCATTTCCTATGCCCTGCATTCCTTTGCATCCCGACAGCTTAAGCAGTGGAAAATGGAACTTCCCCCTGAAGTTGTGCAGCAGGTGCGATCTAACAGAGAGAGTATAAACTTTCAAATATTTAAAATTAAGTTTTTTAACGTAGTAAATTTTTAAACTAAGTATTTACATGGTATATTCCACATATGAGACCGTACGATTACTTTGTAATATTGGAAATTCCAATATTCATGTGATCTGGTAGTGTCAAGCAGCATTTGAAGGTGGGTTTTTTCCTTTCTTTTTCCTGTATAAAATCAGTTGGAGCATAATCTTTGAATTATCTTTTGAAGGTGACACAAAATTATTGTAACCTTCTGGAAAGGGGCATTATATTTACCTTTCCTTTCTGTAAATGTCATGCAACGTTTCCAGGAAAAGGTGAAATGTATACATATTGAAATAGCGAAGAGATCAGAAATTACTCGGATATCTGTGTCCACATGTCATCTCTTATATCTAAAGAATCCTCCCCTTTTTCTATGGTTTTGGGCCTAAACAAAAGATCAGAGTGAGAAGATTGGTACAATTTCCATTGAAAACATCATTATGAATTCATTATCTCTTCCTGCATAAGGGAGGTGAAAAAGATTATTAAGAAGTTTAATGCTGAACCAAAATGAGCAATTCTAAATAAACTCTGGCAGCGATAAGAGTTGCTTGGGAAAATGTTTTGTCTTTATGGACTGGTGAACTCTGTTTCTGATTTAGCTATTCTGACTTCCAAATATTACGTAGTCTGCAGCTGGAACCAGAATGAAAAGAAGGAAGCGCTGCTCCTCTGCTGTAATTTGTAAAAGTTTCGATGTTTGAGCTGCAGAGATCAGTGCTGGGAGCACCCTTTGCTTTGGGGAGAAGTATTTACAGCAAGGTGGCGAGTCTCACCTCGGAGCTGCCTGCAGCACTGCGTTGACACTGCGCTTCCCACAGGCACCTTCCTGCCTGAGAAGCAAGATGATGTCAGCCTGCATATGAAAAGGGAACAAATGTTTATTAAAGAGTGTGTTTGGAATGACAGTTAACCATAGAGTTTTCTTTTGGAGGGTTGTTGCATCCAACAGCTCCAAAACTAACTTCAGAATATGAAGTTATTACATTTTATGCCTTTGACAAGATCAGAAGTTTTATCTTGTGGCCTCTTGGCTATGAGGGGTTTGTTGAAGAATTCCAGGGACAGTGCTGGAGTTACTTCGTATTATCAGATAAAACGAGCAATACAGAGCAGCCATCTGAAGTCGAGGATGAAATGAGAATGTTTATTTAGGACCACTTAAGTCTTCATTTTTTTCAAGTGAATATATTAAAAATGCATAATTTAGTAAGAAAAGCTCTATTATAATAAAAGATAAATTGAAACAATTTCATCTCACTTCCACAGATATATCTCTTCAGGAGTGTGCTTCTCATGCATAAATACCTTATTATTCTCTTCTTCTTACAAAATGTTTAGGAAAGGAAAGGTTATGTTTTAGTTCTTGATTATAGCCACACAGCTTAAATTTATAAACTTCATTTTCAAAGAGAGAAAATTACATTAATGCATCTTTTGACCTAGTTTTTTTACATGAATTTGTTGGCATTTAACTTTAATTTATGCTGCTGGTTTCAATTTTTTTTTTACGGGGTGGGGTGGGAAGAATATTCATCTCAAAATTAGATACATTGCAAGCAAGATGAAATACATTTTTTCACAAACGAGAGTGGTCCATAGTGGCTTTAGCAGACTGCAGTTGCAGAACAAAGCAAATAATTTTTTTCTTTGAAGAGTCAAGATAATTGCAGCTGCAAAAAAGTGGTACAATTTCTGTAGATGTGAATATTGGGTTGTTATTTTTCAGATTTGTATTTATCTGCATATTCTTACACTTCTATCTTACTGTTTTGTTCTGGTTGTTTGTGTCAGCAGTTACTGGAGTGAACAAAAACCCATCCATGAACTCATTTTGTGGGTTGTTGGGCTGTATTTGATCTCTTGGGATGTATTCAATCACTTCTCTATCTTTTGGGTTGAAAATGTGTGCCGGTTTGGACACAAATCCAGGAGGAAACAACCCGAGAGGGGCATCTCTCTCTCTCTCTCCTGCCTGCCAGGCAAGCAGGCCCCGGCAGCACCTCTCCCACAGGTTCGGGAAAATAATTTCTCGAGTGAAAGTGAAAAAAACCTGTTTATTTAACAAAACAGAGTCCCCCGCTGTCATGGGGCAAAAAAAAGAAATGTTGAAACCCCCTCCCCTGTCCCCTAAGAGAGGACTATGGATTTTAGAGTTCTCTCTGTAGGTAAAACCTGCAGTCCTGAGCTGGGCCGGGCCGGGCCAGGCAGGGTCCGACGATCCCCCTGGGAGGGTCCCACCGAGCAGGGCCGGAGATGGGAGCTGGGCTGGGATGAAAAGCAAGTCAAAAACAGTCAAAAAAGGAACAGAAGCCGCTGAGGCAGATCACAGTCCCTTCTCCGCTGAAAGCCGAAGAGACTAGAGAGCAAAAGTCCTCTAACCAACAAAAGTTGTCTGAATCAGGAGAGAAAAGAATGGAAACATTCTAGCTGGAAGGACAAGCTGGCCGCTTTGAAGAGTTCTCTCGGCTTCTCTCTCCCCGCTTTGCAATTTAAAGGCACACTAGAGATCAAGCAGGCGATGGGGAATACAGTATGGTCATAGAATCACCCCAAGACAAAATGTTAAAACAGTTGTACCTTGTTTTATGGGTTTTCGTATGGGCAGCGGTGCATTTTGGGGGTTTTCTGTGCGAGCCGCGGTGACCGGTGTGTTCTGTGCTCTCCCTTGGCTGCGCGGCAGATGGAGGAGCGCAGGGACAGCATGCTGGAGACAGCCAAGGTCTGCTTCACGGCGGCCGCGCGCTGCGAGGGCGACGGCGACGAGGAGGAGTGGCTGATCCACTACATGCTGGGCAAGATCGCCGAGAAGCAGAAGCAGCCTCCCGTCGTGTACCTGCTGCACTACAAACAGGCAGGGCATTACCTGCATGAGGAGGCTGCTCGCTATCCAAAGAAGATTCACTACCATAACCCGCCAGAACTTGCCATGGAAGCGTTGGAGGTAAAAGGAAGTTAAATCTGTGGCCTTGAAGCCTTGTTCTCTGCAGATCGGTAGGCACGTGTAGATGGTGCTCTGCGTCGGGGAGCGTTGGCAAGACAGGCTTGGAGAGTAAAATGGAGCCTGTTATTCAGGCTGATTTCATTTCAAAGGCAGTTTGGACAGGTGGGTAGCAATTCCACCTCTGAATTTTGCTGCACACAGTTCATTAGTTTTTATGAAAATCAAACATTGATAGGATTCACGAGCATCTCGTACCTGTGGAAGCACAAGTTCATCCCTAAGGTGGGACTTCTGCTTTCTCTCTGTTGCTGGTAAAAGCAGTGGGTCTAGAACATACCCAGTGGTGACTTGCTTGCAAGGAGACCAGTTCTGCTTTCTTTGTTGTGTTCCATAGATTGTGGTTACAAAATCTGTACAATGTTCAGATTTTGTAATTTAAAAGCAACTTGCAAAGATTACAAAATCTGTACAATGTTCAGATTTTGTAGTTTAAAAGCAACTTTCAAAAGCATCTTGTACCTGTGGAAGCACAAGTTCATGCATGAGGTGGGACTTCTGCTCTCTGTGTTGTCTGGTAAAAGCAGTGGGTCTAGAACATACCCAGTGGTGACTTGCTTGCAAGGAGACCAGTTCTGCTTTCTTTGTTGTGTTCCATAGATTGTGGTTACAAAATCTGTACAATGTTCAGATTTTGTAATTTAAAAGCAACTTTCAAATGCAGGGAAAGTTCAATTCAGGTACATTTAGGTGACAGTTCAGGTCCCTGTCTTAACTAACTCCTGCAGATTCTGTAGAGAAAAGACTATTTGTAATGGATTACAGAGCTACAAATTCTTTACTGACCAAATGGACTTTGGTGTTTTTTAGGTATATTTTCGACTTCATGCTTCTATTTTGAAACTTGTGGGGAAACCAGACTCTGGAGTAGATGCAGAGGTGCTGGTTAGTTTCATGAAAGAGGCTTCTGAGGGACCCTTTGCCAGGGGTGAGGAGAAGAACACCCCGAAAGTTGCAGAAAAGTGAGTGCTAGTTTCCAGCAGTGTCCTCTGAATGTATGCTTATAAACTACAGTACAATAAACTATTCAAATGAAGCTGAATAAAATATAAACAAAGTGAGTAAAATTTGTTCTAATGTTTGCAGTTTTCAGGTATCATGAGTAAGATTACATGCTGCTCTGAGATCTCAATAATTGGCACAGAGGAAATGGGAAGGGAAGAAAACAGAACAATTCCGATCTTGTGATCCATTTTGAAGCCACTGTTTTTATTTATTCACAAATTTGTTTTTTAAAATCAACTGTTGAAAATGCAAACACAAATTACCTTCACTTACAGGACGAGAGATTTTAGTCCTTATAATTTTTCTCATTAATAACTATAAAATAAAGAGTAGTTTACTATTGACCAGTGACAAGGGAGGAATATAACTTGTACTAAAAATCCTTCATTTAGAATTTGTTAGTGGGATTTAATTGCTCTGTTGGAAATGCTGTACGAACATGTAGTGTCCTTTTGTTCCTTGTATATGTTCCAGCTGTATAAACACTTTGCCTTTTTTCTCTCCCTCCCAGAGAAAAACCCTGCATGATAGATGAAGACTCTCACTCCTCAGCTGGAACAGTGCCGGGCCCTGGGACTTCCCTCCCCTCCTCCTCGGGTCCAGGTCTGACATCCCCACCTTACACAGCCACTCCAGTTGACCACGATTACGTCAAATGTAAAAAACCCCGTCAGCAGGCAACGCCGGACGGTACAGTCCCTGTTCTCAATACTGCCAGCAGGGAGGTGCTCTGAGCATGGGGGGTTTGACCAGGAATGCTCAAACTGCTCAGCGAGGGTGAGGGGTCTGTGGTAACACGGGCAATATTGAAGCTCATTATCTTTATGAAGTCAGTGCCTTAAATAGAATCAATGTACAATCAGAGCTTTAAATACAAAACTCAAAAGTTGTCACCTGCCACCACTGGTACCTGTCACTTAGTCAAAGCAGTAATGTTGGCAGGAGGAGTATGAGCTCACCGAATTTTCAGTGATTTTTTTTCTTCAGAGCTCATTAGGAAGATGTGGGTTCACTCTTTAGAAGACTGGACACTGTTTCGGCCTGTGTGAAATGACCAGGTGAAAATTTAAACTGGTTGAAACAAGACATATTGGTAAAAGAGACAACACAAGCCAGTATTGCCATTTTTTGAAGGAGGCAGGTGGCAACTATTTTGAATATATTGTGATTCAGCACGAAGTGATTTGCATGACAGTCCAGTAGATTTCATCTTTTAATTTTTCTTTATCATTTACAATGACTGGTTAGCAGCTCATCTTTGTAGAATATACAGTGATAGAATAAGTAATTGGCTTATAAATATAAGAAGAAGGGGGGGTGGTATCATAGTGTTAATGAAGATTTTGCAGTTGCATATATAGTAGAAATTAAGTTACAATTTAGGTAACCAGAGTTTATTATTTGACTACGAATTTGATTCTGATTCTACTCTTCCAGCCATTTGTGTATCCATCTGGATCTATGAGTATCAGCACTCAAGGAGTAAAATATCTACAGTGTTTAGCTTAGTGTTGGCAGAATGTGCCAGGCCCCAAAGAAATGCTCTGCTTGATATGAATTTATTTCTGGAGGGCGGGCTGCTTCCTATTGTCATTTTCTGAAGAATGGAAATTTGTAAATAACTTTGTTGACAGAGTTTTTAAACAAATGTTCCTACGCCTGAAAGTTCTACGGGATGAATTTTTTCCTTTTCCTCAACAATCTTGGTGCAACTGAGAGAAGCTCCTTTATTTCCTTCATTATGTTGAACAGAGAAATGTTAGTTTTGTTACAGCTTGCATTTCACTTGGGAGTAATTCATTAGACTGTTTTGAGGTGATTTGTAGTGTGGAGGTGTCAGCAGGTTATGTAGTGACCAGGCTCTTTTATTAGCTTTTTGATGTCTTTTGACACAACAGCATAGAGGGGAGCAAATACTTAAATATTAAAGAGGGGAGCAAATATTTAAATATTTCTTAAGTAATATTCCCTGGGAGAAGCATTTCTGCCCAAGACTTCATCTGCCTGGGTCCTGGAGAGTGTTTCAGTGCTCCCAGGGAGACATTAGTCGGATGGGCACTCGGTGTGTGTCGGCAGTCCCTTGTGCCCAGGCTGGACCTGGGGGCTGTGGCAGCCCATGGCCCAGAGCCCGTGTTCCAGAGCCCATGGCCCAGAGCCCGTGGCCCAGGGCAGCGAGGGCGGCTGCCGAGCAAAGCCTGAAGGTGCGAGTGCAGGAACATCTGCCTCTGCCAGGGCTGAGGGAGCGGTTCCTGGATCTGCAAGCTGAGCCTAGCTGGGACTGAGCTTTGTGCTGTCAAAGCAATTCCAAATGTCAGCTGCTGGAAGAAGCAGAGTTTGGGTGATCTTCAGGAAGGCTGTGTGTAACCATGACAAGGAGAATTGCAGAGTACTGCATCATTCATAATGTTTTGTAAGTTGCTGGCACAACTAAACCCTGGATACAGCATATTGAAGAACCCCAGGAAACTGAAATATTTGCCTTGGGGCTGTTACAGATGGAAGAGCTAACAGGCTGAGCTAACAGGCTCAGAAGTCTTCCACTTTTATATTATTACATATACTGTGCTCTTCTGCATGCATTTGCATTTTACTTGTATTAAAATACATACTTTTGAGGTAAAATGCTCTCGACATCTTACACATAATCACATCACTAAAGAAAGCTGGTGCCAGCATTTCCATTGTACCATTCCTAAAAATAGCAAGAAAATACTCATCATTTGACTATTCTTTAGATTATTTTTTAACCATTCTGACAGAAACGAAGCAGTCTATATTGTTGTTCAGGAATGAATAGGTTGACCTAAATTCAGCCTAGGCATTTATTCTTTCTGAGGCTTGACAATACTCTTATTTACTCTTGTAAATTGTTGATTATATGTGGCATAAGTAAAGTGAGGGTACTGTACAGTTTACACACTTCTTTTCCTATATTACCACAAACAAGATGCTATTTGGGATCATTACTGACCTTTGAGACCTTTTTTGACCGTTTTGGTGTTCTGTGCTTCAAGAAAACATGACCTATGAGGAAAGAGAGGAGGAATTGGGATGATTTGTCTGCAGAGGAGAAGACTCAGGGGAGATATGACAGCAGAGTAACCTAAATAGTGTCGAAAGCTGTACAAAGAGTTAGAGGCAAAACCCCAGGATGTCCATGTTCATGGAAGACAGAACAGATGATACTGCACTTAAATTGCATTTTCAGTCTGAAGATTAGAAAACAGTGTTAGAACAGTCTTAGGAAATACTATTTTTGTATAACCCTGCAATATTTTAGCACTGGAAGTCATTAAAAGTGGCAGTGCAGCTGTCTGCCAGGCATGATGGAGATGTAATTTATCCTGATGGAAAAAGGAACGGACTAGATGAACACTTGCAGTTCCTTCTGAACTCTACTTATTCTGTTAATTTTGTGGGTTTGGGTTTTGGTGGGGTTGTTGTTTGTTTTTTTGTTTTTTAATAAGATATCCAACAATGGTGCCTTCTCGAGCAGCAGATTATCTCATTACAGGCTGGAGAGAATTGCTATACAGTCAAACATCTTTTCTTGGAAATACTGGGATTCTGATCTTCAAACATTTATCTGTAAACAGGTGAAGCTGTGAGGGCAGACTTATTTTGAATCCATTATATTTAAAAGTGTCATTATAGTTCTGTAGCTCTCCAGCACATTTTGCTGGTGGAAGATGATGACTGTGATATGCAGAAATCACTGTTAAAGTTGAGAGCACTGAAAGGCTTCAGATCCAGTGACTGCTGGTGATACTAGTCTTAAGTCATATAGTTAATGAAAATGGGAGAAAGGAACCAGTAAATACAGCTTGTGAAGTAACTAAACTTGTTTTTCCTCATGGCAGCTGCTAGCACGTATCTCCTTCAAGGAGACAGAAGTATTGCTGAGCGGCAGCTGTTATTTGCTGGCTGACTTGCTGCTGTCATGTGTGTAAAATGGGCAGCTTCCTTTCTCTTTTCTTGTCCTTCCCATTCAGCAATGTCTCTTCTTTCCTTCTGTTAATCCTGTCTTTCCTGTCACGACCCCTGCCTATTGCTATTTTATAGCCCTCCAAAGTGAAAACTTGCATTTGAAGTCTGAAGCATAGGTTCAGACTCTTATTTTCTAAGAGCAAAATAGGAAACAGGAAAACCCAGGAACTTGCCAAGCACCCAGACTTTCATTACCTATGGTGTTACTGTATTACCCAGCTAAATGGCCAGTGTTACATAGCAAAACAGATATGCTCTCTGTCCTCCTCTATACAGGCTGGATGTATGTAGTCAGTAAAGACCAATTGCAGTAAAAGCAATAGAGTTAGTTCAGAAAGCAGGAAAAGTATTAAAATAAAATAAAAAATATCTGAATAAATTATCTGTTTCCCAAAAAGTAGACTGGGAGATTGTTTCGGAGGTCTTTTTTGCTGTAAGATGCCTTTGTTGTGTTGATACTCAATTCCATATTACTGTGGTGGTATGCAGATGATGTATCCATTGCTATTGCAGTGTTAAAATGTTGTGTTGTTTTAAGTCTTCATCCATGTCATGTAGTATGTCGTGTGTAGTTAGACTTAATTGTCCTTTTTTGTGTTTGTCTTTGCCTGATTGCTTTTGCAACCAATATTGCCCGTGCTGCCTCTAACCTTTACACAAATCTCTGTTCCCCAGGCATTCTCTTCCTGCTTTTACCTGTCACGGCTTGCTTTTAATAATTGGCAGAACCTGCATGATAAACTCACTGGGAAAGGCTCCTTGCTTCGTGCTGTGGGAGAAGTCTCACTTCATAGTTTGTCGGTCTGTAATTCTGCAAACGTTATGAAAATGCACAGTTTTTGTAAACGGGGTTCTCAGCATCCCCATGAGACAAAGGTGATCTCTGAGGAGCTTCTTGCACCAGGTTGTCACTCGTGCTAAACTAAATCAGCTTCTGGGATGGAGTGGATGTTTCTGTGCTTAAAAAGAACATCCACATTGGATTTTGGAATATTAAATTCTTACCCTTAAAATTCTCTCTCTTCAGCGGTTAAAAATGATCTCTTTGGGTCTGCAGTACATGTCCTGTTCAGGCACGTGGTGCTGGATGTTCATGGGGACTGCATGCTGGACTACATGAATAATGAATCACGCCCAGTTTATTGCAGTGTGCTCCATTTTTACCTTTCCCCAATTTAACCTCTCTCTGATCAGTACAAGTGTCACACTGAGATGTAGTGTGAGATTATGTAAAAAGCATTTGTCCAAATAAATGGGACATTGGTGAGATACTCTGGTGCTCTGCTCTTGAAGACAGAACAGCAATATAGGACTGTAAGTTATGGAAACACATTTTGTGTTCGGTGCAGCCAGACAAAACACAGACTCTCATCTTTGACTCATGTTAAAAGAGAACTCCCTTTAAACTGCTGTCCTCAAATTAACCTGCTCCCGTGCAAATCTCTGCAATTCTTTTCTTTTTAATAATGTGCAAGTGCCTTTTGATGCAGAGCTAAATGTTGTCTTCCGTTATGGGTGGAATCTGTTTGCAGAATGAGAATTCTGTGATACATCATGTTTCTGACCGCAGACCAGTAAAGAAAAATGCTTATATGTTCAAGTGAAGAGGGGAGAGATGGTGCCAGGCAGGACAGAGAGAGTCTGTACCTTCACAGCCTATGAATAACCCACCTTTATTGCATGAGACAAGATTTTTTTTTTTTAAGTTATATATAGTTGCTTATTCATAAGCTCTGAACTGTGCAGCCGGATTTTTCTGCAAATTGAGTTAGCATATGTATAGAGCTCTGTAGAAAAGCTTTCTGTGCCACTCATTTCTGATTTTTTGACTTGTAGCTGATTATTTATCATGATTCAGATACCTTCTTATAATAACTGGACACACATTTTCCTTCAGATGTTTAAGACAGACAAAGATATTATTCAGAAGTGAGTTGTACCCTCTTGGCTTTCTGAGCCTGTGAATTACTCCTGCATGCAGATGTTTCAGAGGTCTTCTCCCTCTTCCTTTTAACTTCCAGAAAGTTTCAAAAGAGGATCACTGAGCTGCATAGTGATTAATTGTCAAAGGCAGAACACCTCATTCACATTGGCACCATGAAGCTGTGCCTCAGCTCCCCTGAGAATAAATTATGTAAGTTTGTACCACGGTTGGTACCTGGTCATCATTCTGAGCAGTGAGAGCTCTGGCATTAGGATTGTCTGGCCGCTGGTTCAGGTCACTTACGCTGTGACACATCACTGTCCCTGTCCCCCTTCCCGTGCTGAGTGGGCTCCGTTTGGGTGACAAGGCTTATGGATGGTGCACAGGGCCCCTGTGGCGGGCTGCTGGCACAGGGTGATGCCTGCTGCAGTACTGAGCCCTGTTTTCCTGGTGCATTTTAAAATTAAATAGTCATTTGGGCTCTCCAGGGTTGGACACGGCTTTGTCCTGGCGATGGGGTGGCATGCAGGTGGTGTGCCCCAGGGCTGGGGCAGCAGGGGCAGTGACACGCTCATGGCTGTTTCTGCCGTGGAGGAATAGTGGGGAATAGGGATTTTTGAAGTCAGCCCAGTAAACCTATTTCATTCAGGGTAAGATTAATGTTAAAATGCTCCTAAGCATGGAATTAAGGCGAGCGGACTGCAGATGTTTTTTCTAACATCTGTGACAGATGTGTTTCAGTAATGATAGTGATTTAATCATCCAAAGGACTGACAGGACCTCAGCGAGATGCAGTAAAGGTCTTGGCAGTACAGATGAATATACAAGTTCTGTCTTCCCAATGACATCTTTCTGATAATAATTAGTATTTTTTTACTAATGTCTTGGAAAGTTAACATGATTCTTCTTTTGACCTTTTTATGTCTCCTGTCCAAAGCTGCTCTTTTTCACCCGTTGACAGAGTAGGTGATGTAATCTCACATAGATTTGAAATGAAATGTCACAAGCTGAGTACATTATGAGAAATGAGGTAAAAAAAAAATTGCTTTCAAGTGCCATGTTCTGAAATTTTTAGAGATAAACATGAAATACTTAACTTTGCATCAAATAGAGATTTCAGCTCATCAGGTTGTTTGAAATCTTCCTAAAACTTGGGAATGATGCAATGAAGTAATGAAACAAAATATAATAATACCAAGGAGAAACATCTACTATCAGATCATATTTTGCACAGGAATATGGTTACAGTTACTTATGCACAATTTAGTACAACTTTCTCCCTGGTCTCTTCATTTCCGCTACAGATAATAATTTTGGGACATTAATACCCAGCTGTATTTTTATCTTAGCTTTTGAAGTAATGGGAAACTTTACAGGGAAGGACCTCAAAAGAATATTTAGCCCTTGATTTACCAATCTTTTACAGCAAGGGACCACACTAGCTTTTTTGGAAAAGCTTGCCTTATTGCTGTTGCTGGGTGGGGAAACTAAGAAAATAGGTAAACAAAATATAAAACCCAGTCATTTTTTAACTCTTAAATTACACTGGGTTGCATTAATTAGTCTTTATAGCAGAAATTATTAAAAAGCACTGATGTTCTCCACGGATTTGTGTCATTGGAAAGGGCAGGTGTTGACAGCAGTTGGGGATTTGGAACTCGTTGGCACGTTTGGCACGTAGGTTGAGTAACACAATGACTGTCTGAGCCACAGTCAGCTCTTAGCAGATGAAGGAAAAGCTTCAGAGCACAACAAATGTAAAAATATGTGCTGTGTGTCCATCTAGCATATATGTATTTATAAAAAGAAGAACTATGTTCGGGAGTTAGGCTAGAAGAGCCTTTGTATACTTTCATGTATACAAAATATTCCTTTTTTTGTTTTTCTTTTTAGAAAAGCAGAGTTAGGATGTGAATTGTTGCAGTTGCCAGAAGTTCTGCATTATGTACTGCAGCATTTAGGTATTGACAGAGCTTTTTATTGTATTAAGGAGCATCTTGGATAACCTAACAAATGATGGCTGTTTGTCTGCCTGTCCTCGAAAGCCTCCAGTGATTCTATGGGTTCTCTATGCTATTTCCTAACTGTATCTAACAGTTAAGATAGAGATGAGGGGGGAAAAAAGTCAATTTTCTTGCTGCAATTAAAACCTCTTGCCTTTTGTACTGTACCTAATGAGTATAGACAGCAATTATTGTATTTTTATTTTGGTTAATCATATGTATTTGGAAATTCTCCCTCATCTTTTTTAAGTTAAGTCCAGTTCTCCTAGTAATTTTCATGTGTCATCTCATTAATCTCTCATTTTTTTATCCTCTCCTCTGAATTAATTTTCCTTATTTCAGTGTCTTTTTTAAAATGTGGGTCCCAAATACAGACACCATAATTAAGTTTAATTTTCATTAGTGCTCAGTGGAACAGGAAGACTCTCCCATATTTTTCTATGAAGTTACTGATTACACATTCAATAGTGCTGCTTTGCTGAAGTGTGACATTTTGGCCAGTTCTGGTGTGAGACTCACAAATTCTTTACATGCACACGTGGATGTGTGTGCTGGGATCCACTCACACATTGCTGCTCCTGATCCTGTTATCTTTCAGGTGCTTACAGAAAGATTTATTTATTTATGCTCAGATAATTCTGTGGAAAATGAAGGCTGGCTGGCTCACAGCTTTGACCTTTCATCCTTTGTAAAGATAAGTACTACACTTTGTTTTACATTCCCTGGGACTTTACCCATCCTCTGTGATTTCTGAGAAATTAATACTAATAACTGCTGCTAATTTCTGGAATACTCCAGGGTTTTCCATCTGGCTCACTTAGTCTGAAAGCATCTGCTGCATTCAAGGAATATCTAATATAATAGAAAGTTGTCTCAATAGTCATTTTGCTCTGGTTTCCAGTGATTGAGGAGCCTAGTGTTAATATCATTATTTTTAAATATGGTTAATGTATTGAAAGAAAAGGAAAATGAACATCCCTACTTAGAGCCACACTCATTTAAGCAGAAATTTCACATTAAAATAGCTAGCTAATTGTAAGGAGGTATTTACATTTGTTCCCATAAGGAAAAGCTCGTGCATACATTTGAAATTTAATGTGTTGAATCATTGTCTACCTTTGCATGATGAAAAATTATTGTCATTTCCCAGTGATCTGATCTCACCCTGGCATATTGGTCTGGCACTTCTTGATTTACATTCTAATGCTTCATCTGTCATAACCCACACATGAGAACTGACCTGCAGGCTTGTGGCAACATCTGGAAATTTGCAATTTTTTTTTCCCTAGATGAGTAATTCAGCCTCTTTGCCACAGATACAGAAACTTCTTTTAAAAAAGTATCAAGGGAGGTATTGTAAATGGTTTTCCTGATGTCAGCTGGGAGTTCAATAGTATCGATTTGTACCACAGAAAGTTATTAAAGCTTTATAAATGAGTCATTTAAAGCTTGACTGACCTCTCTTCAGAATCCTTCTCTTCCCATTCTTTATAATTATATTCTTTCTGTATAAAACTTGTCATCATTAACCAACTGTATAGCTTCCAATTAGGAGGCAAATACTGTTCCCCTATTCTTTTTCAAGATACAGTTTTATTAAGATCTGTTCACTGAAAGGGAAGATTTTCTTTGTGTGGTAGTGAAAAGCCTATGGAGTGCATCAAATTTGGTTTAAATTCATTGGAATCCTAATAAGCAGAACCTGATCTGCAAGCTGAAGGTTTGCAGAGGGATTTATCTTGATAAAATAAATTCATAGGAGGCCCTTAGCTCTCTCCTGAACAAGAGCAATTCAGATGGAACAGAAGAAATTTAATTAAATTATCCACTTATCTCAAAGCAAGGACTTTCACTTTGTTAATTTTCTTTCTTGATCTCATCAATAAAATTAATGAATCAGAATGCAGTGGAACTGCCTAGACAATGGCTGTAACCCCCTCCTGGTTATGCCATTTCTGTGTAGAATCATGGAATGGTTTGGGTTGGAACAGACTTTTAAAGATCATCTAGTGCCACACCCCTGCAATGGACAGGGACACCTTTAACTAGATCACAGAATCAAGTATCAGTATCTTAAGAAGAAATTGGAAATAATTCTTGTGGACTCCAGATTTAAAGGGAATTGCCTGTACTGGAATTGTGTATTAAACACTGAATTATGTTGGCACAATATGGAAAAATGCCAGTTTCCCATCTCAGTGGGAATGTGCAGGCCTCTTTCTGTCACAGAGACTAAGCTGTGTTCTTTAGTCATGCAGGGTTGCCTCTGATAACCCTTGATGTAAAGAGCTTGGGTTCTATCTGGCAGGTTTCAGACATGAGTGGGAGGTTTTCACTTGTGTGTTCTGAGGTGTTTTATCCCCCATGATAGAGTCACGATGCCTGTTCCTGTGCACATTAACAACTTGGTTGTGACTGTGCTGTAGTCAGCAGCCACTCTGTCAAGGTAAAGCCACTTCTATTCTTCTGTCTGCTGCCTTGAAGCCCAGTTTTCCTGTCTGTGTTAGGCCTAGCTCTTTGATGTGTTGTTTATTTGCCATATCAAATCACCTTTCAGAACGTTTGTTGAAATAGCATCTTACACCTGCAGGATAGTTGGCATCAGAGATCACTCCTGTAAGTCTTTGCCCTCTAATTGTACTGATTTTTCTTTCCTTCATGAGTAATTTTTACCAGTATTGTTCTTCCTGGTTTTCTCTTGTCAATTGAACTTTGTTTATGTCAGGTTCAAAATTATACTGGGTGCTTTTCAAGGCAAATGGTGCAGTAAACCTGGGAAATTTTACAGGGCCATACTAGCTGAAATATTGTGTCCCCAGTCTAACTGCTTTTGAAAGTTGAGCTTTATTGCTTTTGAATAAAATTCCAGGAATCTATTCTAGGAAGAAATGTGGTGAGAATGAAATACCTTTTATTGGTGGTGGCTGGGGATCCTGTGTGGCAGTTGTAAGAGTTTGCAGAGTGGCTGCAGTTTTGTGTTGCTGTTACCAAGAGACAAGTAACAGCTTGAAGAGTATGAAGTGGTGCATTCCTCCTTTATCTCTTTTGCAGAGAGGAGTCAGGATAGCACTGGAGCAGTGCTGTCTGACTCCAGTTCCACACAGGATATGTTTAATGAGCCTGCCAGTTCTCAAGACAGCCTGAAGAAGACTTACACAGAGAAGAGGATTTCTGCTGCCTGTGCTGATACACTGATGCTCAGCAAAGAGAGCCTGGGATCTGCAGAGGAAAAGGGTATGCCTGATTTAACAGATAATGTCAGCTGGAATAGTCTCATTAAAATGTTTCTCCTGGCTTGCAGATGCACTGAAATATGCTGTGCTGTGAGTAAGAATTTTAACTAGGTATCATTGCTGCCCGTATGTGTGTAGCTTAAATTTGGAGCTGTGCCTCACTTATGTGGCCACCAACCCAATTCATTCTAGGTGTTAAATCTTACAAAGGAAGAATAAAGATAAACTGCTGTCTGTGGTGGCCCTTTGACTGACTTGTCTTCTTTTAGGTTATTATTTGCTTTTTCTTCAGTGTTTCAAATTTCTCAATAATTTAAGGAGTAGTTATTTGAATATGGTCTCAAACAAGACTTTTTTACTTTTCCCAGGATTAGATGCCCTTTTTGTTCTGTCTGAGTGGCAGCTTCATATCTCGTTCAGAGGAGAGCAGAAGTAGTAGAATTAGGTGCTTTATTCCATTGTGTACTTCATTCCAGTGGAGAACTAGAATTGCACTCTACCAGATTTTTCCATATGTTAGTACTAAGTGTTCTGTATTCCACTGGAAAAATTGTTTCAAAGTCCATTAGCTGGAATTTCCCTTTGTCTGATGTTTGTACAGTTGGATGTGGCAGTAGATAAAGTGGCTGGACTTCAACAGGGAAAGACAAACAAAACCAGTGTCTAAATTTTGTCCACCTTTCCAGGCTGTGGCTTTTCGTGGGATGTTAAATCTTCTTTGCCAGTTCACACTTTCCCAATTTCAGAGATCCAGAGACCATGCTGTGTGGATAGTCCTGAATCACTTCCCTGATCTCACTAGGAACAATTGCCAAGCAGTCATCTTTTTTTTTTTTGCAGATGTGGATTACCTTGGTTTCTTATTTTTAAAAATATTTTATTTCAGTCTTGGCTAAGCTAGGGAAGCCTGTGATGGTGTTTGCATTAACATGCTGAAATGGATGCCAGTTCCTGGTTTTGTAAAATAGTACTTCCATAATCACTGAATCCAGTAGTCTTTTGGCTACTAGACTAAAAACATGGCTCTTTTTCAGGCTAGCAGTGAGTTGTGTTATTGTCATCATTTGTCTGTCAGAAAAACCATCAAATGCATTCTTAAATTACTGGTGTTTATTAGAACAGATGTTGTTTCCCATAAAGCTACCTGTACAGTAAAATTATAATGGATACAGACATCAGGCAAGCACATTTTGAAAAATGCGAGTTCCGTAAAACATGCTTGACTCTAAAGTTCAGCCTTATCAGAGAAAAAGTGACAGAGCAGCTTTGTATTTGAGGATGGAGTACATTTTAGTGTATCTCTACACTCTGCTGGGAGATAAGATCTAATGTAAGAGGCTCCTTATCCTAGCAGAGACAAAGACATGGTAAACTTCCATGACTGAAAATCAAAGTTAAAGAGATTAATCTGCATGTAGCATGTGTGTTTCCAGCAGTAATGATTAGCTTACAGGAAATGTGGAAGCTCCCGCTGTAACAGATGCTTTCTGAAGTAAGATTTGGTATCCTTCAACAAAAGATGGGTCAATTGAATTATAAGTTACCAAGTTAATCACAAAAATATTTGCATGGAACTGTAGGTCCTACGTTATGCAGAAGACCAGGTGAGCTGCTGCTGATCGTTCTGTCCGAGCCCACGTCGTGTTCTGGAACTGTGTTCTTCTTCTAAGAATAATGCATTTCATTTGGGAGGGTGGCTTTAATTTTGTATTCTTTCTTCTTTTCCTTGCAATAAAATTTTACTGAATTTACTCTTTTATTTTGGCTTTCTTCCCTCCTCCTCCTCCTCAATCTTCCACGAGTGTGTCAAATCCTGCATTGTGTAAGGTGTGCTGAATTCATGCTATTGTTCAGGATAAAACCCAGATGAAGACAATGGGAGTATCACTGTGTGGCTCTGTCGATGAGTTGCAGATTAGTTATCCAATGAACATCACAAATACTCATTAATTTTTTTTTAATATTTCTGTCTATGCTTTAATGAAGAAAAGGATTACCTTTTGTAATTAATTTTTGTCATTTTCTCTGTGTCGTTTGCCATTTGGAAATGGCCATTTCATTCACTTTTCTCTTACTGTTCCAGCTGCAGGAAAGTCAGAAGAGCTGCTGGAGAGCTCAGAGTCTTACAATCCTGCTGAGCCTAGTGGCCAAAAACCGGCGCTGGATCCTCAGGCTGCTTCTGGCAATCCCCCCAAAGCTGCCATCCCCCCGCCCTCGCAGTGGGACTGCCGGAGGAGAGCTGACCCTTGTGGGGAGGACGCGTCCGAGTTTCCTCACGGCCTTCCCGCAGACCTGGAGGAGCAGCGCAAGTTCCTGACGGAGCAGTGCATTTCCTCCTTCTGCCTGTGCCTCAGCCGCTTCCCGCAGCACTACAAGAGCCTCTACAGGCTGGCCTACCTGTACACCTACAGCAAAACCCACAAGGTGAGCGCTCTGCTGGCCAAGCAAACAGACTCTGTTGCCACCGGGAGTGGTTCAGCAGCCTCAGTGTGAAAATGCAGCAGATGAGCTTGTTCAATGCACTTGGGGATGAAGCTGCACTTGGGCAAGTCTTCAGCTCCTAGATTGTCTGACTCGTGTGTGAGGTCAGTTAAGGAGAGAATTTCTTTTTTTATGACTGAAGTAAGTAATTTTCTGTCATTCAGCAGAGAATTACATTTTAGATATGTCACATAAATTAAGACTTTCTCATAAAAATGACAGCAGTTATTTATTTTACTGAATAAGTGGGCTGAAAAGTGACTTGGAAGCAGAAATTAATCAGTATTGTGTAAACACATCATGTGACACAGATAAACTTTCTGGGTAATCCTGGATCTTTGTTAGTAAAATGTGTAGGAATAGTACATTGAAATTATCAGAGTTATTTTACTAATTGTCATAATCAAGGTTTAAATTAACAGATTTTATATTTGGAAGTCTTGTATTAGGTCATATGCTGCTCTGCATGGCTTCCTGAATTTTCTTCCCCACTTGTAGTGAAGCTTTTGTGAACAGTAGGGAAGGGAAGCAAGCTGTGCCCCTGGCCTGGTGGTAGGAAACACGTCACCAGTGTCACTGCAAAGGGAGCACGAGCACGTCTTACCAACCTGCTGGAAGGTGATGAATGTTCCACTTGTCTGTGGAGTGATTATCCAGAAAAATATTACCCTTCTTTATAGAGAGCTTGTTTTGAAAACATTCTTATGCTGTTTGTGTGTAACAGTTGTTAATTTTTCCATGGAGCTAATCATGAACAGGAGCCATAGATTCCTGCAATCTGTCATTACTGTTGCTGACATGATTTTGTATCAACAGTCAACAAAAGAAGCTGCCTGTTTTCAATTTGTTGGTTCAAGTAGCATGTCTTTGCCTGAGGAACTACTTGCAAAATATTTTCTTCTGTTATTTTTCCCTGATGAAGCTTTCTCTTTTGCTTTTTATATCTCTCTCCTTATAAAAATATCAACTCAGTGATGGATTTCTATGTGAAATACACTTTGTTGTCTACATCGCTTTCCCCTTGGAAGTCAGAAAAACTGAATCCTGCCTGTTTGAGCCTAGTAGTTACCAGGCTGGCTTCAATGAGCATTTTTGCTGTCCTTTTACTGTCCTTTTTTACTACTTCTCTGCATAATGAACAGCCACTTGACACTGCAAAACCCCAAAAAATCTCCTTATTGATATATGTATACTACATATTTTCACATGGATTTTACATTTTCCTTCTGTAATGACTCGTTCAGGTTCTTTTGTGGAGCAGTGTCCAGTGTCTGTGTTTGAATGGCACATTACTGTGTCTTTAGTGGAAGTTATACTCCTGCAAGAGCTTAAAACACAAAATGGATCTCTGCATTTTCAGCAGTAACCAGAGTAAGAATGATGCTTATTGTGTACTCATGATAAGCCTGATTTAAAAAATGAGATGAATTACATCAGGTTGTGTTGTTGGGGGGGCAGAGTGGTAAATTTTAGAAAACTGAAATTAATTTTAAATGCATGTAACCACCTTGGAAAATTCAGCATTTGTGTTCCAACGCCAGGAATTTGCATGAAGAATTTAGACTGATGGCCAAAATTCATGGTTGGCTGGGAAAAGGAGAGGATTGGCAGAACTCCATAGTGCATAGAAAAACAAGTTTTCCATATGCAATCTGTTTTCTCCCGTTTTACAGTTTTCCTGGGTTTGCTGCTGTGAGATTAGTGAAGATTGTTGTTGAGTGCTTTTTTAAACATCTTTTCAAACTCTTTGAACATTTTGTTTGGCTACATGTTCTGTTGGGTTTTTTTTTCCCCTGCAAAATCAAGCTTAATATTTGGAGTCTATTTTTCTTTGTTTTAGTCTGTTATCAGAGCAAATTTATACATAGCTGTTTTTAGCTGGAGTAAATGTGCAGGGAAGTACGGATGAATTCTCAGAAGTTACTTCATTGCCAGTTTGGGCAGTAGTTTTAGTTAACCATTAACATTGTCTTGAGGTAAAGTCTTCATCCTTTGTGATTTTTACCTCCAGAATGAATGTTGGCACAGTTTGGAAGGAGGAGTTAGGGCTTGGCAAGACCCTGTCAGTGTAACTTTGTGAAAAGTGTTTGCCTTACGGTCCTTGTGGATCAGTATGTGGATCTGGTCTGGTAATCTGTAACCAGCAGGTTGTCAGGAAATAAAAATACTTACATGCTTTTTTTAATCTCAAAATAAAAAGTGCTCTGTAAATCCTGGCAGAATCTGCTCACAAATACAGTTTGTGTGAGTTTTTAAGTTTGTATGTTTTATAATGTCTGTTATTAGCAGAGCCCTTAATGGGGAAATGAATGCTGTGTGACATAAGGTCGGTGGCATGACAAGTTAGTCAAACTAGGCATAATAGATGCATGTAAAAATTACAAGATTATATGTATGTAGGCTTAATAGATACTTAGATACAGACATAATCTGTAAGCATAATGTATGTAACCACTTCAAGTAGAAACAGTTTGGTAATAACAGTTCATTTAAAGGCCACCCTTCAAATCAGTAGTCTTTTTATTTTGCTTTTATTTGGTGCAGGAGTAGGAGGAGGTTTTTGAGACAAAGCTTTCTAACGGACTGTAAATGAAAACAGAGGGAAGGATTAAAGTATACTGGAGTGTTTTGTTCACCTCTCAGGAACACTTTGTGGAGCTTCCAATTTAGGTAAAGGTGCTTCTGACACCATCGAGTTAAGGGGTATCCATCTCCGGTGACTCAGAGTTCCACTTGGTTGACCCTAAGAGATTTTCCTTTTCTACTTCAGCTTTTTTGCAAGTTACTTTACCCTGTCAATCATCTTGTCTTTGAATCTTGGGGTGATAAAGATGTAGGAGGCAACAGCTGAACTGGAAAGAGTATTTCATAATTGCCCTGAGTCAGACAGCCAAATCCAGCATTTCAGACTGGCAAGCAGTGTGCCAAGGAGAATAAATCCTTTTTGCTGTGTCCTGGATCCCTTCACCCACTCCTAATAACTTCATCAGCTGAAAACCAAGCAGAGCAGACTCTGTGAAATCTAATGAGTTGAGACCTGCTCAGGCATATTTACTGGGAATAAGTGATCATGCTGATTTAAGGAGAAGGGCAGTGGAAAATCTGTAACTATGTCTTTTATTCCTATTAGTTTTGATTGTGTGAAGTTACCGTGTAATTGCCCCATTTGTCTGAATGATCTTTTCTCCTCCTGGCTGGGTTACTGCCATCATCTTGTTCAATAAAAGCCTGTGAATTATGTGTACCAAGCACATGCCTGTGGATGGTCAGTGTAATGTGCACAGCACATCCCAGCACCGGAGCATGACACTACAATTAATGATCTCTGAACCTTCTCCTTGTGAAACTTCCATTTGGGAATACATCCACAGCTAACGTTTCTTTAGACTGGGATTTCAGGTTTAGGCTTTGTGGTGGGATGGCAACTTTCTTAAGGGTTTTGTTTTCCTTGAATTTTTATGTGATAGTTTTAACTGTAAGATTCAGATTACCACACATTAGGCAAGTTTTACTTCATTTTCACACTTGGAATTAACTTACATTTCTGATGACCATGATGAGCATAAAATAAAGCATTTTATGAGCCTGGATCTTGGATGTTACAATAGGCTTATTTTTGTTGGATTCTGATTTTATTCAAAACAAGATGACTTTCATGGAAGACTAGATTTTTGTAGGTTCTCTTGTGTTGTATTTTCTTCTGTGTGTATTGCCAAGTATTTTTCAGGATTAGGTTAACAGGATTACAGAAATACATACTACAAAAGAAGTTGTGTAGAAAAAAGTTAATATGCAGCTGAGTTTACATCCTTTGCTTTCTTCAGTCTTAATTAAATTTGATACTCAGTGATAATAATTAAATTTACTGATTTCCATGATGTTCCCATCACATACCTTGTGATGTTTATAAGTGAATATGTATTTTTTCCATACTAAAAGAAAGCTGTCCAAATCCCCTTGCTTATGCTACACTAAAATCATGAAGGTCCCGTGTAAGTACCTATATGAGCTCTTTGAATGAGGGATTTTTGACACCCGTAAATATCTGGTTAGAATTGCCAGCATTCAGCTCTCTTGCACATGAATCCATAATCAGCATTTTGCCAGAGGGGATGCTCCAGTTCTGGTAAGACATTGGAGATTTCTGCATGATTACTGTCATTAGCACAAAGGCACTGACGGTTGAGGAAAGCTTTTACTGTTTCACCAGAGTCTCATAAACAAAAATAATCTGGAACACAGGGTAAGAACTTCTCTAATAACGCCCCCACCCCAACACAGACACACATAAAGGGTATTACAGCTGGAATACGCTTCTTGGATGGACATGATTTAATCACATTTATGACTCACAGAAGTGTATTTCCAGTCCACAGAACACAAGCCAGAGTGCAACATTCTCATTTGTTTCTGTGAACCAAACATCTTCCTCTTTCTTTCATGTCCTCTGTTGTGAAGTTTTCTGTACAAAAGCTGGTCAAATGCAATTCAAATGCCACTTTTGAACCCAGAAATAAAAAATGATGTAAAGCAAAGCTTCCATCGGTGAAATCTCACAATTAATAATTGTCCCATCTGTTGGTAACATTCTGCCTGGAGCCAACAGCTGTCCCTGGTTCTCAGCTACACAGGAGAGGTTCATGTGTTGAACTCTTAGAGGGATAGTGCTTTTATCAATTTTTGGTTGTCATCTATAGTTTAGTCCCCTACTGATGCTTTCTTGTTAATTCACTGAGCACTGTTAACCAAGTTTGGTGACAGTTGTGGAATTTCCAGGGAGGTTAAGTGGACTTACATGGAGGGCAGTGGCTGGGTAGGGGTGAAAGGTCTGAATCCACCACCCCACTAAAAGAAGGCTGCGGTTGAAGCCTGAGGGTCGGGGCCTCAGCTCTGGCAGGTATTCCCTGCAGGTAGCTGGCCCGAGGGAAGAGCTGGGAGTGCTCCCAGAGAGTGTGTGGGGAGAACAAATACTGTTGGAACAGCAAGGATGTGGAAAATGGGAGAAGATGCTGCGGGTTAATAAATAAAAGCGTACTTTGTTTGGTCCTTTTACCTGTGGTGGCATTTCCATGCCCTGCCTGCGACTCACGTGCCCGTTGTTGTCCACAGAACCTGCAGTGGGCCCGGGACGTGCTGCTGGGCAGCGGGGTGCCCTGGCAGCAGCTGAAGCACATGCCTGCACAGGGCCTCTTCTGCGAGAGGAACAAGACGAATTTCTTCAACGTAAGTTTACACAGCTGATAAACACAGCGTGCTTTCTCAGCCAGCCCTGGAACACCTGTTTCTCATTGGAAAGGTTTGCAAAGGGATGGGGATGTGAAATTCCACACAGGCACGTTAAACAACAACAGTGAGCAGCTGAAGGAAAGGAGAATTGCAGAGATGTTTACTGGGTGAATATCTCTCTCTTGAAGGGAACCACACTAGAAGGATTATTTCTGATGAGCTTGAAAACACAGGGAGACAAGCACCAACATTTTTTCAGTTATGCATCATTTACCATATACTTGATGGCTGAGCCCTCTTTAAAAATTCTAATTTTGTTCATCTTAATTATCCTCTTGTTTATTGTTTCTCAATTCAACCTGCACTTCTCATGATGGAAAAATAGTGCTGTTTGCTCTGTGAAATCTCCTGAGTTGGAAGGAGCTCTCTTGTGCTCTCCTCTCTGTAGCATGGCTCAGCAGAAAAGAGCATGTCCAAGTCCCACAGTGAGGCAGCAGCACTGTCACAGGGGCTGTCCCTGTGGCTGTGGTAACTTCCACAGGGGTGTCTGTGCCTCTCGCTGACGTGGGACACACACTGCTCCTGAGACTTACATGGGCATTTGTCCACCAGAGTCCCTGCTGTGACTGCCACTTACACACTGCTGTTGTCTTTGGTATCTTTGGCTTTTCTGTGGTATTTTCCAGGGTTTTGTGCCTTTTGTTCTCTTGTGATCGGGTTCTCTAGCAATTCTGGTTTGCAGTGCGTGGTGAGAGCCTGGAGATGCTCTGCTTGTCGTTCTGGGCTGAAGACAGTCCATATCTGTTATGTGGTTGTCTGTGATGGCAGTGATGAAATTTTGTGTCTCTGCTTTCCCATCCAGTGCTTCTGTTTTAATATTTTAATTGTGAAATTTACTTCAGTTTTGTATTTGTTAATATCTATCTTCATTTTTGCTGTATGTTGTGTTAATTAGCACCACCTCTCTGCAAACCTCTGTTAAGTACAAGGTAAGTGCTTTTCTCTGGTTCTAATCCCTCCAATGGGTTGGACAACTAAGGAATACTGACAATGGCTCAAAACTGATTCATGGATCAGTCTACAAAAAGGGTTTCTCTATCATTACATCTTTCTGGAGAGAAGTTTTGATTAACATGTACTGTCAGCCAGCAAGTAAATACCATGCACCCATCTGATCACTCCCCTCCCACACCCCCCATGGCTGGGGAGGAGAATCAGAAAAAAGGTAAAGCCCATGGACTAAGATCAGTTAAAAAAATTGAAGTGAAGTAAAAGATTGTTATAGTAGTAATGAAAAGGGAGATAACAAATAGGAACAAAACCCAAGAAAGACAGGTGATGCACAGTACAGCTGCCCAGTACCTGCTGACTGATGTGGCAGTTCCCCAGCAGCAGTCAGCTCCTCCCAGCCAGCTCCCCCAGTTTCTGTACTGGTTTATATCCACAGCTCTATCCTACCCTCGGGCCAGTTCGAGTCAGCTTTCCTGGCCGTGCTCCCTCCCAGCTTCTTGTGCACTTCCTCCCTGGCAGAGCCTGGGAAACTGATTTAGAGTAAGCACTGCTTAGCAACAACTACAACATCAGTGTGTTATCAACATTATTCTCACACTGAATCCAAAACACAGCACTGTAGCAGCTACTAGGAATAGAATTAACTCTATCTCCTCTGAAACCAGGGCACAGCCTGAAAGGGTAGACTAAACAGTGGTGAGCTGACTGATGGCTGCATGGCTTTGTGCTGGTTATTTCCCTGCATTGCCTGCCAGTTTTCCCTACAAAAATCCTGCTGTGATTAGCCCCTCAACTGCTGAACGCTTTGACTCAGATTCACATAGCGCAAAGAATTCTTGTAGAAATTAATGGAATTATTCAACATGCTTCAAGCCAAGTGTGAACTTTGCATGATCAAGGCTGACTTGTTCATCACTGCAGGGTTAAGTGTCAAAAGTATTCTGTTTTAATGTATGAGGAAGATGAGCAGTAGGGAACGGAGAGGTGTGTATAAGGGAGTGTTTCTACTTGAAAATGTGAATTACCACATTAAGAGAGGTTGGTGGTTGACCTAAATCTTGTCTAGGTTTTTGAATGCTAATGCTAGCTAATTTAATTTAAAGAGATTCCACTATATTCCTAGGTGGAATTTTCTAGCATTATTTCAGAAAGTAATTATTTCTTATTCTGCATACTGATATTTTTATGCTCTGAAGGATGAAAAGTGCTAGTGTAGATACTAGACAGCAGTATAATAATTCTGTTTTGTAAATCAACAAAAACTTAATTCCCATAATTGATTTCTTTAATCAGAATTTAGATACGCTTTAAAAGAAAAGACAACCTTCAACAAAAGGTGTATGCTGGCCCAGTGCAATATATTGGGAATACTGTTAGAAAAGATAGAAGGTATTTGTAAATGATATTCTCAATTTGAACTTGGGTCTGTCAACATACAAAGGTAGTGTTAGTCGGGAGTCCTCCATGTAGACCACTGTCCCCAGGCTGTGGAGATTTTGGGTTGGGGATGAACTCCAGTGTCTCAGCTGTGGGGACATCTTGGCTTTTTCCTGTGTACATGTAGGTTAGTCTTCCTGGTAACAGACACGAGTTTAGCATGATAAAATGTTTTGGTGGTCTCATTTTCTACCCAGCTATATTTTCAAAATCCTCTTCAAGTAACATTGTGTGAAGCATGTGGCATTAATCCAGAACAGATGACACAGACATAGCACAGTGAGAAAATCCAGATCTGAGAGGGAAAGGGCTACAAGTGCCCATGACAAAAAGCTGGTGGTGTCAGCTGACATTCCAGAATTGGACAAACCTAGATCTGTGAACAACTTGGAAAACAACCTCTCGGCTCTGCGCTGACCTTGCCTGGGTTAAAGCACAGCTATTCAGTTCTGATGCAAGGCTCCCAGGCAGGCAGCGGGGAAGCGACGGAGCTGCACCATCTGGGTCAGTGCTCAGAGCCCTCCCTGGTGTGTCATCCCCTGTACAGATGGTGCTGCAGCCCACTGTCCCAGCTCCTGTCTTCACATACAGAGTCGGGTGATAAAACACAAATTCTAGCACTCTACAAAAGTAGTCTCATCTAATCTTAGAAATTAAATGGCCAGCCTTAGGATTCTCTAAGCATATTAATGTCCCCCAGGGTTGTTTCCAACAGAAACCTTTTACCCAGTGTTTATTTGCTTCCACGAAATGCATTTAGTTTTATTTTTGAGAACTCTTCAGCCTTCATGATACGGAAGAGTTAAATGAATGTCTCAGTGGTTTTCTGTAGATACTTTACTACTGGAATACCTTTTTCTTCTGGAGCAAGTAGCACTGGTGTTTTTAATCTCTTGTAGAGAAGATTTAGGGTTGTTGAAATTACAGCTGACTCAATTTTACAAGTACAAACAAGAGAGTGCAAGAGAGAAAGCTAGCAGCTCCTCCCAGACATTTTATAAATCATGCATACTCCTAGTAGAATTATTTATGAAATGTTTATGACAGCACTGTATGAAAAGAAATAAACCTGGGTAAAGCTGTCTCTTGTTAAATTTTACTGCAGAACTGCTGGTCTGGATCTTTGTGTCACGGGCTGTTGTATAATTTGTTAGCTGTCACTCATCTGCGACTTAAATGAGCAAAAAAGGCGTGTTCAGTTAGCCCTGATTTCTTCTCATTTGACATATTAGAATTATGTCAGGATGCTCAGAACTTCCCTTTTTCAGTTCTAAGAAAAAATGGTGTTACTGCATTATTGTACCTATTTGTTTCCCGAGCAGAAAAGAAAGGCCCTGATTTTCTATGAGCAGAGGTTTTTGCATGTTCATGGCTTTGTTAGTGATGGCAATCATATGAATGCATATTGCTGTTAGATTTTAAGGAGTTTTAGCTATATTCCTATAAATTACTGTCAAATCTGTTTTGTTTGGCCATTTCTCTCTTGCATGTACAGGTGCACTCCAGCTTTTCTCCTCTTCTTTTTCTCAGTGTAAATGTAAATATATACAGAGATATTTTTTTTTTTAATTTTTTTTAGGATGGCTGCAGGATGGTTTCTATAGTAACTAAATTAGAAATTATTTCAGCAGGAGAAAAAAAATCCCAATATATTGCTTTATATAGTAGGGCACTTTCTTATATATCCAGTTTTCATGCTACTATTAATAAAACAAAGTTAAACTTTGTGCACAGATGATGGGCATTCATCAGGCTGTGGGTAAGTGGGGATTGTGGAAGACGCATTTTGGTGGTTGAGCTCCACGTACCAGCAAGTTCTCCATATGGTTTAATGTACACTATTTGCGTTTCCCTGGCACATCTTCTGTGGTAAAAAGAATCTGTTGTAATAAAGATCTTGATGTCCATCTTTGGTAACTGTTCCCCACAGACAAAAGCTGTGCATGCACACCGTATACTATAATGTAGACGTTGATGTGCATGAGGTCTTGCTGCAAACTGTTACGGATAATCGTTCTATTTTTCATTCCAAAAGCAATGCAGTGTGTTTGTTCTCTTCTGTGTGTGTAAAGACCTTCATTCTGTGGTCTGAGCAAGCAGGGTCACGTTAAGGTGGGGGCATCCACTGAGAGCCTGAAGCTGGAGGCAGCAGTGATTTCCCTTTGTTTTGCCTTTGTTCGTGCCAAGTGTGGCTGGGCACTGGCAGGAGACTCTGCTGAGCAGAAGGGCAAGTTCTGGACACCGAGTAGTTGAAGTCTAAATTTGGTGCTGCAAGTTTCTAAAGGTAGTTCTCACTATTCAGCATGGTGGTGCCCAGTGGGAGCTTTCTCTGGTACTCTCCGTGTAGCAGGTTCTGTCCTTAGCTGTGTTGCAGGCTGAGAGTTACATCTGTCTGTCTTCAGAGGAAAGTTGATTCTGAAAAGGAGAGCAGGGTGCTGTTTTGGGATTCTGTGTGACCAGAGCCATACAGGTGAATTTGACATGTAGAAGAGAAGGCCCTTATGAAGTCCCCAATATAGGGGACAAACAGGCAACATGCCTCAGCTCTCCTGGAAGTTGGGCAGTTCTATCAAGGAAGTTTCATTTTATGCCTCAATTACTTTTATACATTCCCATAGATGTACATTACTGGTCACTGTCAAAAATACGGCATTGAGTGAATATATGGGATTTTCTTTTGATCCAATACAACTGTTGTTTGTTTCTCTTCCATTTCCTGAAGCGTAACCTCAGCATTAATGATTCCCATGCCTTTGATTAAAATGAAGGATTTGTTACAGAATTTAATGTCTCTGTTAGAGGTACCTGGCTATATATCATCCAAAGGAAGAGGGAAATCCATCAGCAGTGCTCTGAAGCTATTCTAGACTAGGTGTGTTCTGCCCAGTCTGAGTTTGCTACTCATGTTGGCTTGAAGAACCCCCAAACAGCAGGCAGTGCCCAGGGGCAGCTCTTCAAGGTTGCTTGAGACAACCTGACTGAAACCTAAGGTTCACTGTTTCCTGCCATGTACTCGAAAAACTTGAAACTGGAGGCAACAGCAGGCTAAAACCACTTTTGTAGATATCTTACCACTCTGCTTTCCTTCCTGTCCTTGGCTGGTGAGAGATCTGAGTTACTCTCCTCCTGTTCGTAGTTGATGTGTCTCTTTTTGGTTGGCAAATGTGCTTCCAGCTCCTAGACATCTGCTGTGTGGAACCAAACTACTGCCATTTAAATCAGACTGGAGGGAAATGGAAAAAACTTGAAGAAACTCACTGTGCATCCACCGAGTTGAGATTGTGCCCTCAGCATGGTGAGAGCTGGAGTTTATCGTGCTTGGAGGCTCTAAGAAAATTAATGATTATGTTTTAGTTTGATCGTGATTGGTTCTGAAAAAAAGTGTTGGTCTTTTTAATGCTTCTACCGCTTTATGTGAAAATGAGTGTGAGGGGTTGCCAACTCAAATTTAAAAAAAGAGAAAAAAAGAAATCACAAGTGACATCCCAGAAATCACAAGGGTTTAGTTATTCAGTTTTGCTGTTCTTACTTCTGAGTGTTTTGGATGCCATTTTTATGCAACCACAAGGGAACAGAAAACATAAAGGAATCATTAAAAAAAAAACCAACCACTTTGACTCCAGTGACTAGATAATGCTTGAAGCAAGTTATTAGACTTAGTACCATTTAATATGCAAAAGAAAGTGTCTAGAAAGGGTGACCTCCACCATTAACACTGTGTAGTTGCACTAGACAAAATAGTAACGCTACCATAATGACAGCATATAATAATAGTTTAATTTTTTTTCCTGCTACGTATTTTTCTTTTCCGTGCTCAGGGTAGGTAGATAGATAGGGACATCTGGCTAGGCGATGGTTAAATTCCTACCTGCTTTAGAAGATGGAATTGTCTTTAATCTCTTCAGGAGATGGCCGTATTATAGCCGTGAAATGTCAGTGTTTTCCGTGGGCAGGAGCAGGCCCGGCACGAGCGAGCGCTCTGCTTTGTGAAAGGGCTGTTCAGTAATGCACGTGCTCCTGCCAGCTCTGCACCGGCTGTGGAGTATTCGGATGTTAAGTAAAAGACACCTCTCTGCCACATCATTTTCTCCTTGTGCTGGGAAGAGCAAGGCAGTGTGTGAAATGGGGTGACAGTTTGGGAACGGGCGCTGTCAGCAGTGCTGGGCTGTGCTCAGCGCGCACCTGCTGGGGAGCCGAGCTGCACAGGAGCTGCACGGGCGCTGCACAGGGGCTGCACGGCGGCTGCACAGGGGCTGCACAGGAGCTGCCCAGGGGCTGCTCAGGGGCTGCACAGGAGCTGCCCAGGGGCTGCTCAGGGGCTGCACAGGAGCTGCCCAGGGGCTGCTCAGGGGCTGCACAGGAGCTGCCCAGGGGCTGCTCAGGGGCTGCACAGGAGCTGCCCAGGGGCTGCTCAGGGGCTGCACAGGAGCTGCCCAGGGGCTGCTCAGGGGCTGCACAGGAGCTGCCCAGGGGCTGCTCAGGGGCTGCACAGGAGCTGCCCAGGGGCTGCTCAGGGGCTGCACAGGAGCTGCCCAGGGGCTGCTCAGGGGCTGCACAGGAGCTGCCCAGGGGCTGCTCAGGGGCTGCACAGGAGCTGCCCAGGGGCTGCTCAGGGGCTGCACAGGAGCTGCCCAGGGGCTGCTCAGGGGCTGCACAGGAGCTGCCCAGGGGCTGCTCAGGGGCTGCACAGGAGCTGCCCAGGGGCTGCTCAGGGGCTGCACAGGAGCTGCCCAGGGGCTGCTCAGGGGCTGCACAGGAGCTGCCCAGGGGCTGCTCAGGGGCTGCACAGGAGCTGCTCAGGGGCTGCGTGAGCGAGGCTCTGCTCCGGCAGAGGTGGCACTGGCCTGGCTGCCGTGCCTCCGAGGTGGGCTGCAGCTGACACGCTGCCTGCCTGGCCTGCTGCCCCAGGAATTTTAACAAGGATTTCACAGCTTTTCCCTGCGTTCCCGAATAATGACATTATAAAGCTATTGTTCTTCATCTGTGTGAGGAAGCCATTTCTGGTGTGGTGAAGACATATTTGTGTGGAAAACTGCTGGGAATAAATGAAAAACCCTCCAGGAGTCCCTTCTGAGCCAAATGATTCTATGATCATATGCCTTAATTTGTAAATACAGTCAGCTGTATAAATGGCAGATATTTTATGGTTACAGTACAAGCTAAAGTTTGGAAGACAAACATGAAAACAAATCAGTGTTTTCCAGTTCTCTTTTTCTTGTTTTCCTTCCTTTTTGGTCTTTGCTAATTTTCTGCGTTTCCCTTCACTGTATCTTCTGCAGAGCAAAGTGATGTTACAGGTGTGATGCTTCCAGCACTGATCATTGAATGTTCCTTGAGCCACAGGATAGAGAACTCCTACTGAAAAAAATCATTGTCTTGCCTGCCTGCAGATTCAGGAAAGCATATTTGCATTGGTTAAATATAATTCTTATTTACGAGGTTATTTTTGCATCAAATCTAGAAATTGGGGGCGGTTTTTTGGTTTTTAATGAACACTTTAATTTTGGACAAGTTGATTCATTAAAATGGGTAACAAGGTGATAGCCTGGCCCTTTTCTCAAACCATGACTGAAAGTCAGTTTTATGAAACTGAATCTATGAAAGATTAGTGATCCTGACTCTATTGAATTTACTGAGGTTTTTTGTTTGAAATAGGCAGACTGTTTATATGTGGAAAAAGGTAGCTTTTCAAAAATCCACATATTTTAGTCAAGTAATCATATTAATGTCCATTGTTTTTCTCCTCTAGCATGGTAAATGGCCTCCACTGGGAGAAGGGGAAGGAGGAAATGTGATACAAGTTATCCCTACAGTCAGAGTTAAAATTAAATGATTTCTTTTGCGGCTTTACCCTTGATAGTTGTTCTTTGTCAGTAACAAGCCATTTTCCATCTTTGCCCCTTGTTTTTCCATTTATAAAGTTAATGTAATTCTACTCATACATCCCCTGTCCACTGATTTTCTAACATTTTGGTTGAAAGAATGCTTTTAGTAGATGCAGAGGAGTTTGTTCTCTCATTCTCTCTCACTTGCTCTCACGTGTGCTCACTCTCTTATGCAACCTTAATACCAGCTCTGGGACCAAAGGTAAGCAAGGAGTTAAACGTGCAAGTGAAACTTTCGTAGTGATTGGCTTGAGACCAGAAACCCAGCAAGCAATGAAGTCTTAGAGTTGCCTATAAAAAGCTAGATAACTTTTTCAACCTCTGCCCAACATGTTATTTACAGTTCTTCACTCCATGCTCTTGGAAAAACAGAACTCATCAGTGAAAAATGTCCGTCGTTCACAGAGTTTTCTGTCTCAATATATACACGCTGTTCTTCTGGCCAACTTTGCAGGCTTCCAAGACCCAGCTAGTAAAGATGCCAATAAATCTAAATCCCTGGAGATCCAAGCATGGGGTTTGGAACTGTCGTTTGTGCCAGTGGATATTAAACAGCTATTTCTTTCCATTCTGTTTCCCTAGGAAAAGTTTCTTCTTTTGTTGAGTAGATGAATTTCTAGGCAAAGGTAAGCAAGGGAACGAATAACCCTGAACTAAATGAAGCTATTGCTTTGCGGAAGAGAGATTGTCATGGAGATTGTAGCGTGTTACAGGACATAAAGCAGTTTGTTTTAAACCTGGAACTTAAAAGTCTAACAGCAAGCATTCCACCCACTCTAAACAGTGTTTGAAAGGTGGAGGCTTGCTGGAATACTGTGTGATGAGTGTCCTTTTACAAATGTGTAATGAATAAATCCATAATTTGATTTTTCCATCTGCTAGCTGTGTATGAGATATGGGTGGGAGAGCTACCTTTAGACACTTAATGGGGTTACTTTTACACTTCGATTGGCTTCTTTCCTCTTAAAAAAATTAAATAGGATTTTTTAACTAACTTAAGATTTCTAAATACAGTAGGATAACAGAGTTTTAAAGGTAGTGATCCATGAAAGGTCTTTAAAATACATGTTTTTATATTATATGTTTATTATATGTCTGTTATCCATTTATCAGACTAGTTTTTGCAGGTTCTTACTATGAGTTATTTCTCCTAGTTTTATCGTGGAAATAAATTGCAAGAACAGTTACATCAGTGTAGACTGCTGCATAAACAAAACAAAGCAAACAAACCCAGAAAAGACTAAATCTGGAATCTTCGAAGAAAATCTAAGACATAAAATTGAATCTTCAATTAGCTGTAATTAGCTTTCCTTTCTCTTACAAATTCCTACGGTCTCTCTCTGAAAGCTTTGACGCAGAATTCCTGTTGATATCCGTGTGTGGAGTTCACACAGGAGTGCTGAACAGGCTGATAAGGTGCACGTGTCTGAAGTGGTGAAGCTGTACCTTGTTGTCTTTAAATGCACCCTTCTTTTGTTCTAAAACTGGTGGCATTACTCTGAGGAACATTTACCTAATGGGTGTAGAGCCAGAATCAAGACATACCCAGGGGAGTTTTGTTCAGTGATTCCTTCTTAGGTGAAACCAGGTGTGATAAAGCCAGGATTAACTGTGCTTTTTGATGAGCTGTTTCTAGCAGTTGTATGTTGAGAGGATTCTGTGATGTCAACCAAGGCAGTTTCCTCCTCTATATATTGAATTCTGTAGATATTTCCAGGACTCCTTTGAGGGAGATGCCAGCTTGTATCTGACCTTGCTCAGCACAGCACTTGTCTGTTCCATATTCCAGGTATGGCAGATTTTTTCATTCCTGTATCTTGTCTTTATAAAAACACCAGTCTCACTCTGAAGGCACAAGACCCCAAGTGGCAGTAAGGGAACACAAAACCACTTCCATGAGACAAACAGCTCATCCTGCCTTTCTGGAACTCTGTGAGAATTTCATTCTGCACCAGTGATGGTTTTAATTTACCTGGAATTATGGTAATTTGTTATAACTTTCATCCTTGTAGAAAGAAGAGAATTAATAGTGACATTTATTTTATTAAAGAAGTGTATTTCATGAGAAATATTCCAGGAATTTCAGTTCTCTGGAAAAGGATGTAAGTATTTTTCATGGATATACACTGCCCTGGTGTTAAAATGGAGACAGAAGAATGTGGGATGAGAGCAGCATGATGCAAGTCTGTGTGTACCTGTGCAAGCAGGTAGCATTTGCAGATAAATATTTTTAACTTCATGGCTACAGCAAGATATAATTGGCCAAATTAAAAAGGTTAAGTTGGAGAAGATAAGATGGCAGATGATGATAGGTAAGAGCATGTTTGTTGTGTGTAGGCTGTCCAGTTTGCTGGCTGACTGCAGCGTCACTGCGCGGAGCTGAAATGTGGACATTGAAGCAGGAGTTCTGAGTAATAGTACTCCATCTTTTGGCAAAATTCCTAAAGTTAGAGGAGTAAAACTGTTGAATATTGTATAGTGTATGATTGTTCCAGACTCTTTGGCTCCTGTGGAGGAGGTAGGATTTCCTGGCATAACATGAACGCTTTTGGAGTTTGCGTGGTGGCTACTATGGGAAACAGCAGGGGTTGGCCACTTAGACAAGGTGACTTTCTCAGCCTCCAGAAAGGAATTAAAACAAAATAGGATTGAGTGGGTGAGTGAAAGTCATGAAGCCCATAGTGGTCAGTATTTCAGCGTGCTCCTCTGAACACTCAGATGTATTACTCTGATCCGACAAGGGAATTTCTGTAAGAGCTGGGCTGACAAATGGCTTTTTTCCAGGAGCTTTATGGCCTTTGTTCATTTCAGTTGCCTCCACTTCATCTCCTCCAGTTTGCTTACTCACCTGCTGTCAATAGTTTCACAAATTTGGCTTTTATGAAGTTGTTTAATTTTTCTATAGGTTAGAGGAAGCAAAATCAGAAAAAAAGCCACTACAAGCTTTTCACTTGAAGCACTTCCTAACAGTTACTCAGAATGAATTGTGAATTTTGCTGGCTATTTGGTTTGCTGACACAGTAAAAATTAGAACTGAAAACTCCTACCAGGTCATTTTCTATTTAAATCTTTATCTCTTCAGCTGCTCCCTCTGTGTATATTCAAAGTGTTTTAGCACTTAGACTATGATCTCCTGCTTAGTAGACTGAAACTAGTGGGAGTCATTAATACAATGGCATTTTCTTAAGTATTCAGATGTTTGAGATAATTTAATGAGCTGGTGTAACAGCTAAAATGATTTCTGTTTACACATAACTGGTTTATTCCTCCTGACAGCCTGCACTAAGGGTTTAAAAGTATTTGTTGGGGTTTGTTGCTTGTTTTTTTCTTAATTAGTAGTATAACTATCAATTACATCATTTCAGAATCACTGGGCTCCAGTTATTTCAGTGATACTGATCCTGAAGTGACTAAAGTATTTCCAGTGAGAAAAATCTGGACAAACCTGGAGACAGGCCAGGCTTTTATGTCCATGTAGCTCATCCATGGAGAAGCTTGTGCAGCCATCCCAAACTCTGTTAACCCTGCCTTCTGTCATGGCTGATCTTCTTAACGTGGAGTACATATTTTATGTTTGTAATCCATGTGTGCCACAGCTCGTGGCAGTGTTAAAAAAACTGAAATAGGATCATAAATCAGATTTTAAAGAGAAGTAGGGTTTGCAGGCCCGTGTAGTTGTAGAATGAAGATGGGATTTCTAAGGTGAATGCAGTGCAGTGATTTCAAAGGTATTTCCTTGGTAGCATAAGAGAAAATACTCATAAAGGGAATGTAAGTGTTGAAATGAAATGCGCATTCCAAATACTTTGTAAGCTGAAATACTGACAATGGGATAAACTTAATCCTTAAAAATTGTATTTAGTGACACATAAAAGTGCTCTTTTCATGCCTGTAACACAGTAGTTTTTCCAACAGGCTTGAAAGAAAAACATATGGCTTTGTTTGCCCTTAGACTGACAGCTCTGTACTAAAGGTCTTAGTGAAAATTACTTACTTCCCAGCAGGTTTCAGGTCAGAGTATTTTCATTGTCATTTTTTTTCCAATTAATAAGAAAGCAAAAGTATTTTTCTGAATTATTTATCCTAAAGAGAACATTACTTTCAGGACCAACAAAAATAATACTTCACATTTTCTAGTGTTTCAAATAAAACATGCAACTATGTACACAGACATTTTCTGAATGTTAAGCTTATTTCAAACAAAGAGATTTTGGAAGCTTAGGCTTTTACTAAAGGTTTTTTTAAAAAAACTTCTTTTCAGGATTTAAATTGCACAAGCAAACAAGCAATATTCTGTATAGTTTGTAAACAGAACCCTAAGCTATAAAAGTATTAGAAAAGGACTGAAATTTAAATTAACAGAAGTGAGTGTGTTCCAGTTGGAGGGAGTCTTGGTCAGGAGGGATTCTTGGGTTCTCAAGCACTGCTAGGTTGTGTTACAGAATTTCAAGTGAAGAATTTTACGAAAAAGCCCTGTCTTGATTGCTTTGGAGATCATCAGTGTCTTGATGTGTAATTTCAGAGAAGTCAGTTGCCCTTGCTGACATTCGGAAATATCAACTCCTGTGCCATAAAAGTTATTATTTTAAGTTGTGCCCCTTGTCACCCAGGCACTTAGAAAGCAAAAGGATTTGAATTAGGGAAGAGAAGAGGAGACACAGGACTTAACTGCCTTACACATCTCCTGCCCAGGGAGTTCTCAGCCTAGGATTTGGACAGTCAATGTGACCCTGCTGACAAGGTGTGGGAGAAGTAATATTAAGCAGAAGGGTGGGTTTCTGCTTTGTAAATTAGTAGTCAGTGAGTATTGCTCTCTTTCTGAAATCTTTGCTAGAAGCCACAGACAGTGTTTTTGGGCTGAGCCTCACGGTGACGGGGTGGGCAGGTAAACCATTCCCATGTAGGCCTATTTTCTGGGTTATTTTGTCACTGTCTTCTTATGTCACTTTTCTCCCTTCAAAATCTGACAAGTCTCTGCTTGCTTTTTGTGAATAATTGAGCCAGAATAAAACTTCCTGCCTCTGTATGTTCTCAAATCGATAAGGTAAAGCAAAGCAAAGTGTCTTTCTTCCTGAAAACTTCTGTCTGAGAGCTGTCTCCAGCGGCAGACTGGAGCTGACAAAATGAAAGGCCCACCAGGAGATGAATCTGAATCTGAAGTCTTTTAAGTATGTGGGCAGCAAGGTGAAGACAGCGAGATGATGAACTGTAGATTTCTGTTCCAAGTCTCCTTTCAGCTTCATTTATTCCTCTTGCTGCCTTTGGACATACTCCTCTCCACTTTTTTCTGTTTGTGCTTATGCTTTCTTCTTCCATTTGCCTTTTTGAGAACAACAGTTTAAATGTCGTATGTAGACAAATAATTTGATATGATTTTACATTTGTTTGTCTCTAGACAGACAGCATATGGTCCATCTGAAATTCCCAAAATAATAGCTTTATCTGTAGAAATTGCTGTTACTGAGTAAGTTTTTCAGGTATAAAATGATATCAAATTCAGTTCCAGCACTGATGGAAAAGGGAAATTTTCCTGGAAAATACTTATATAAGACCACAAAATTTGCCACTCTGGATTAGACAGGGGTTTCTAGGCACATATTTCAATCTGGTAGCTATTGTTATCTGACTGTTTGCAAGATTGAAAATACCTGAGTTAAAGGAGCAAATACTGCTGCTGGAGGAATGATACTTTCTAGTTCCTGTAGGACTTGCACTGAACTGGAAACTTCAGATTACTCTTACCTCTACAAGGAAAAAGAAAAGTCATCTATAAGTGAAAACAATGTCCTACTCTCTTAAAAATGAGAAGTGAAATCTACCTCTGCTAAGTGGAAATAGAGTTCATGCTAGGATTTACAGTGCATATCCTTCAAACTGAAAAAAACCATTTGAAAATGGAACAGAATTTCAAATGACCTTAACAAACTCATATGCTGTGTTTGCAAGACAAGCTGGCACCCTTATCTCAAGAGTGCAGAGAGGCCTGCAATCTTCTGAACATTCATTATTCACCCTAGAACATTTCATGGAGAAATCCCAGCGTGCAGAAGTGTAAAATCATTTCCATCTGGCTCCTGGTATTGTGGCACTGGAGAGCACGTGCTACAGCTCTCATCCTGTAGGTGATCCTGGCTGAGGTGTTCATCAGAGTTTTTCTGACTGTTATTGATTTGAAGATCTGAAGATTTTTAAACAAAAAAAATTTAAATGAGGCTCCAAGTAGGAAACACGGAGTGCAATGCAAACTTGTCCGTTTTAGTGGTTTGGAATAGTGCTTTGCACTCCTCCTTTCCCAGAAGCGAAGGACAAGTATAGGACATGGTCTTTGAGGATTACCAGTTGCACCTAGGATGATTGTTTTCCTTTCTCAGAGATGGTTTGCTGAGCTGAAACTATTCATTCTGAGTATTTATTTTTAAAAGGACAAATGTTAGGTCATCTTGTTGACTCTGGGCATGTTTCAAGTTCCCTGTAATTGCTCTGTCAGTCTTTTTCCCATCCATCCTTCCTTGCCAAAATGCATAAAGCCGCATTGTTTTGTTCCTATATCACCTAAATTCAGCTTAAAAAGCAGTAGATGTTAGCTGGTTTCTACAGAATTCATTTGCACAGTGCCTCCAACTAATAAAACAAGAAAGTAGTGCATCATCTTAATCAGCCAGAAGACTTACATATTGTGTCCCAAATACTGCAGTGAGTGAAAAGGCCTTGGATTTTACGTGGTGTTGAGTGTGAAGCAGGAGTGGTGGTGGGATGGGGCCAGGTGTGCTGTGCAGGAGCCTGGAGCAGGCAGCAC